>JAYXIM010012379.1:0-61880 GCA_037575425.1 Anastrepha fraterculus | reverse complement strand
AAGGACAACAAAGGAAAGAATGGCAAATCTAGTGAAACGCTTCTGAACCTTCTTAATTCTTAAAGATGAACCCATATCAAATAGGTTCCAGGTAATGCTGCAATATGTGAGGTTTGATCTAATAAAAGAAAAAGAAAAACTCTTCAACGTAAAATATCTTGGAACTCCCTTGATCTCCTTACTATAAAGCCAAGCATAGACCTAGACTTGGCAATCACTATGTTTATATGCTTAGAAAACGACATTTTTGATGTAAATATGACCCCCTAGTCTTTCCCTTTATACATTTTTGTGAATGTGGCAGTGCGCAATTTATAATCGAAATCAATCGCAACTTTGCGTCTACCGAAGGACAAGTTGTGGCACTTACCAACATCAAGAGGTAAGGAGTTATCATCACAACAAGCTTCCAAGCGTCTACGGCATACATTTTTTAACTTTCAAAAATATCAGTCGTGGCTTTTACTGCATAAAAAACTTTTTGCATGTATTGTATAAATTTTTTTTTTCATCCACAATTCTTAACGCGTGTTGGTAAACAAGGGATGACAAGGAGAAGGCGCTGCATCGCTTTTGAGTATTGCAAACTGATATTTGCTACAAAGAAAAATGTGTCTTCAACTTCTTCAAAGATTATAAGACTACTATAAAGTCTATATTTTAATTCTAATCGAAACACAAACTTGATTTTGAATTGATGAAAGAAATCGCGTTACGCTACATTTCCACGGCATTTCTGTCACCAAAATCGAGGTGCTAAATTACGTGTTAATTAACACTTGTAGCGATCGCCTACCAAAGCAAACTTGCACAAGCACACACGAAAAAGCGAGTGGCTAAATGCTCTATTGATAAAACAAGATCGAACGAAATGTTGTGCCGATAAGCGAATTTGGTTATGCAAATTACAACAGTGTTGCCAATGGGTGAGAAAATTAACCAAAACCAGAAAAGTGTGCCGGTCTGCTAAGCCAACAAAGGTAACAAAAAACAAAAAAAAAATTTGTAACCAAGTAGCAGAACGCAAAACGCAAAACGCGAAATGCCAAATCACAATTCAGAGTTGTATAAATTAAAATGTTAATTCGCTTAAACAGCCAAAATCTATCAAAACCGCCAAATAACGCAGCACAGCCGCTACTTCGACACTTGCCGCCGAAAAATGCCATTATCCATAAAGAGCAACTCCAAATGCGGCAAAGCCAATAACAACTGCAAACCACATAAGCAACTAACGGCAGAACTGCATTGAGTTGCGCCGTCAACTGCACCATCTCTCCGCACACACACAAAATCACACACATCTTTGTAGACAGCGGAGCTTTGTGGAAAATTAATTAGCATATCAAATACAACATAATTGCGATAATCGCACGTTAGCTGCTGCGGCAAGGCAAATTTGGCGAATTTGCTTACCCCGACAGTTAGCCGGTCAACTAGTCAACTAGTGAACTGGTCAGCCTGGCTTCCTACCCATAACATAAAATTGAGCGAGCAACCAAACAAACGCCGCCAATTTGGCGTACTGTCTGCCGAAGTTATTGGTCTGTTTGGATTTTTGTATACGTCACTTTTAGCTTTGTGCGCCACTTATCTTCTGTCCATTTACAGCGTACAAGCTGTTGTTGCATGCTGCGCCGCTACAACATGCTGCTGATGACCGCTCGCCGATAATGTACAATAAGCGTGCCATTAAACACAATAATTAATATATAGACAGTTGCAGTGAGCCGGCAAAGACCAGCAACCAAGTGTATAATTGGTTTGGTTGGTTTGCAAGCCGTCAAAAAATTTGCCTTTAAATCTTTGTTTGGATCGAGCAGATATGTGCAAAAAATATTAAATATTTATTTATGCGGATTTCCCAAAATCGCGCTTACTTTTGCATTTGCTGCCGCTAGCGTTTTAAAGCGCAAGCACTAGTCAAAACACTTGTCAAATCCCATACAAATGTCATAACCCAGACTCATTTCAAACCCATCTTTCACAGCGTGTTTGTGTTCGGGTTTGTATTGAAATATTGGGCCTCTTCGCTTCGCCAAGCGCTGGCAAGTGGCGAATAGATGAAGCAACTGGTATGAGTAAACATTTGTTGGTACCACTGGAAAAGAGCTGTCGAAGTTTACATTTGTTTGAAAGCACTTAAGGAGAATTAGTAGGATCGCGGGAGACATTTGTTATTTCAACTCACTGCTTAAGATGCTCGTGCTCTGTCAACACCCTTGGTGTTCTCGTTCTTCTGAATTTTGCTGTTGACTGTAGATTGAAAACTAACAATCGCAAGGAGTGTGCGTACTACGAGAAAAGAGAATTTGGAAAGTTTTTTTTTTTTTTTATATCTCCCCTTTATTTATTACAGTCTGTTATATATAAACAATATGTAATTATGGACAATTAGGGTCTATTATGTCCTTTTACCAATATAAGAAGAATTTGTTATAATTATTATTATTATTATTATTATTATTATTTTTGTTTTTTATTTTTTGTTTGTTTTGTAATTACACTGTAAATCTTATAGTTAGATCAGTCGGTGTGAGTCGCTTTAATCTTCGTCCGATATTTTCTGCCGGTACTATTTTACGCATTTGTTCGTTTTGGTGGACTGACAGTCGCTGGATATGCTTAGTGCTGCATTTTGTGATTGTTTCTTGGATAGTGTCTATGTTTAAGTCACGATGTATGGCTTCATTGGAAATAACCCAACCAGCACTTGTTATATTTCGTAATATTTTGGATTGAGTTCGCTGTATGAGCCGAAGATTTGTGTTTTTAGCCGTTCCCCATATTTCTATTCCGTATTTCCAGATGGGACTAATAATTGTTTTGTATATAGTCACCTTATTATAAAGTGATAGTTTTGATGCTCGTCCGATTAGCCAACTTAATTACCGGTACTTATTCTTAATTTGATTTCTTTTGTTAATGATATGCTGTTTCCATGTTGGTTTTTCATCAATAGTTATTCCAAGATATTTTGCTTCTGGGCTGATTTTGATTTTGTTGTTTGTTAAGGTAAGATTATATTTTGGAAAGTTGAAGCAAGAAAAATCACCCTGTGTGAACGCGGTCTAATGAAACTTTTTGGAAACAGAGTTCGGAGCATTAAAAATAGTGAGTTATATCAGTTTTATGAGGCATAAATCAACTGGCTAGCGGCGAATCTTGCTCGATAACTTTGTTAATGCTTTCACATGCAAACTTTTCCACAAGTGAGCAAAGTCCAGAGATAGTAAGCAGAGAAGTGGCACTGACCGCATGGCAGGTGAACTTGCAAGGTATGCTAGAACCAATCTGAAACCAATCAAAATAGCACACTTGTGAAACACTTAGAAACCACTTCCACCACCACCTGATGAAATTGGAACTAAAGCACGGCTTGCCAGATTTCTGTACAAATGTAGTCGAAGCGATCGATTCAGAAAGGATCATAGGTGATGTTGTCTCTGAAAAAATAAAATATCTCTACTGATATTTGTGCTGCGATAGGGCATTAACGTATAAGATAGTAGGAGAAAATTTCAGGCAGATGATGCTGCAAAAATTGTGAAGGTGTAGAGATAGTTGAGAAAGCTCTCAGCTATTATGTACCGCGTTCTCCATACGCAGCCTACGCTACTTCATAGTTAACACTGATGCAAAATGTCTTAACATACCACAATACTTCAGAAAGGCAGACTAAGAGAAGCCTGTGGTACAACAATGGGTCTCAGTTTTATCGATTATTTGTAATTTTAATTTTTAGGGGAATAAAATAAAAACTGGCGCCCACTTTAGACAAGTGAATTTATGTTTGACTACTTTTCGATTAGACGCCGGTTTGAAACAAACCTGTAACGGGCGCCCCGCATAAAACAGCCATCTGCTATTCACAGTAGGTCCCGCCATATGTTGGTTAACATCGAGACGCCCCTCATAAGTTAGAAGAGCAGCTCAGCAAAATACCTACCAATAATAAATTCGGAACTCTTGCACAACAAAAACAGCAATGTATTGGAATTGCATGAAATCCGATTCTTTCAATGAAGCAAAAGATTTATGAATAAAAACGCAATACAAAACTGTATTATTATTGTAGTTGTTGTTGTTGTTGTGGCTCTTTCATTGTCGCGCAATCAATCAATGGAAAGAAACCAAGAAATCCAGCTAAGCAAATCAAGCCGTATAATGCAACAAAGTCGCCAGCGCGCAGACGACAAAAATCCAAATCAGCATAAGTAAGCTAAATGAGGGCAACTGCTGGTGGTTGTTGCTTTTGTTGCTAACTATTGTCCACGCAGCGAAAATAGATATTCTACATTGGCGGCAAAATGTGACAAAAACAGCAATTAACCGATGTAGTTACAATTTAATTTATGTGTGAATGAAAATTGAAATGTTCTGCGCCTATTTGTTGTTGTTGCTGTTGCGATTAAAAAGAAGTACTTACTCGTTTGCATGTTTTTATTGTTGTTGCAGTCATGAAAACAAGTAAAAACATTTAAGCAAATTTTTTTTTATTTTTTTTTTTTCGCAAGTAAAATGAGAAAACGGACGTAGCAGCGCTGAAGCGGATTCAAGGGGCGGAAGGAGGTTTTAACGTTTTAATATGGAACATAGCGCTATGCTACTTAAAAATGCTGCATTAATAAAATTAAAAAGTGGGCAAGAGCACTCACAGGCTCAAACTCACACATAGTCACCTGCACACACGTACACATAACAATCCGCGCCTAGAAACAATTTGAAGAAATACTTTGCGGCAAAAAAGTGACATAGCCGTGTTGTTGTTGTTTCTAAGCTTATCTGTTTGCTTCACTTGCCTTTGATATGTTGCCTGTGTGGTTGTCATGTTGTTGTGCATTTCGTTGTTTTGTTTTTGCGTTGAGTTTTTCGGTTCATGTTTTCGTGCTGTGTTGTTTGCCAGTCAAATTATACACATTTGACCTTAATCGTTGCCTGCTGCTGCTTTGTAGACACTAAACATTTTTATTAGCAGCTTTTTTATTTCACTTTTTAAATGGATGGGAGGTTTTTTTTTTCAAATTACAAAAATAACCAAAAAAATAAAACAATTCACCTAAACGCACTTTAACACCAAAAATGGCGAAATTAAAGTCATGCAACTTTTTTTTATTATTTTATTAGCTACATCTGTGTGCGTAAGAATCTATTTGGAAACTACAGTAGGAACAGCGATATTGTAACTTTTCATGCAGAAAATTTCTCGATTGTTGTAAAAAAATATAATCTAGGGATATTTTGATTATGAAGGAACTTCGTAGGACTAAACATTTTTGAAAAGAAAAAAATTGCAGGCTGTGAATTTTTCATTAAAGCAACGCAAACGATCGTATGCAGCTTTTTTTCAAAATCCATTCCCGCTTGCTGCATCACCTGCATGGTACAAACATTGAACAACAAAAAAAAAAATCATTATTTATATTTTCTTTACGTTCACTTTTGAAACTTTTGAAAACGAAAAATAGATATCCCTCTATATAAATGGGGGCTAAGTTTCAAGGGCCGGTGTTGATTTTGCATAAAATACAATTTTTTTAGGAAATTATTGTCATTTCTCTTTATTATGATAATACTGGAATGGCTCAATTACGTATGGAACAAAATATCGACCAAATAGCTGCCGCGGCCTCGGCGGCACACCTCCATCCGATGGTCCAAATTTTCGATGACGCTGAGGCATAATTGAGGTTCTATGCCGTTAATGTGCCGAATTATCTCATCCTTTAGCTCTTGAATTGTTGCTGGTTTATCGACGTACACTTTTTCTTTCAAATAACCCCAAAGAAATAAGTCCAACGGTGTCGTTGACGTTTAGGTGTGGTTCACATTCAACATCGGCCCTTGAAATTAAACCACCCTTTAGAAACGGAGGTCAAAATATTCATGTGAATGTACAGCCCTTCATTCAAAACGGATGTAGGAATTTTTCACCCATCACTCCAGGTGAATCATTACAACTTCAAATGTTACTAAGTTTTAGCCAGATCTGCTGATTTACCTTTGAGTTATCATCGACTAAACAAGTTAATCAAGAAAACTATATAAATAGTGAAGAATTTTGAGTAATATACTGTAATTAAGCTCCTCAATAAGCGAAGAAAAGCAGCACTAATTCTTAAAGAAAAGATATCATCTTTCTACAGCGACTCAAATGTATTTGAAAAATTCAAAAAAGTTGTTTCGAAAAATCAATATTTTAAAAAGAAATAAATCAGAGAAATGATTGCATAAAAGTGGAGGATTTGCAAAACCTACGGACAGCTTGAATTTATTGTCCGAATTGTCAAATTAGCTCATCATTGCAAGCCAGCGCAGAATCAACAATCTGTCTCAAAAAAGGTACCAACTAAGAATGTAAAGTAGTCAAAAACGCCTGGAAAGGCAATTTTTTCGAACTCAAAACGGCGTCTGTTGTTCAGTAATAGTCAATATCCTACACTTGCAAAAGATGCGATTACCGGAATCAAAAAAAAAAAAAAAAATAGATTCGAGATGGTTTTCTTAACAAGAAAATACGCCCCTTTGCAAGGGTTAAGCTTCGTTGGCTGCCCCTCAAAAGTGTAGCTTCGAAGCGCTTTAATACTTATTTCCAAAAATAAGAAAGAGTTTCAAAGAAATAACTTTCTAATATTGAAGAATTATGATGAAGCTATTTGAATTATTTCAATTTTTTGTGACGATCTTGAGAAAACGCCTTCCTCTATTTCTCTGATGATATAAATGAACTCTATAGAGCTTTCTAGGCCTAAAACAGAAAATTTCGAATTAATAATAATAAGATTTGTATCTGTGACCACAATTCGAAAGTGCAGCGGTTTGAAATCCCAAGCAGAAACGGCAATAGATAGAAAAAAGGTATTTTTAAAACGGATCGCTCCTTTACAGGCAATGACAAATATCCGAGTGCATTTCTACCAAGAAAAAGGTACTCATAAAAAGCCATCTGATGGAAAGTCATCTGCTGATCTAGCGCGTGAAAGCTGTTTTAAAAGTGTGTTAGGATTTTGCAGTGGCAGTGATCATCTTTTTCGACTCTCGAAGCATCGTTCATAAGGAGTTTGTACCTCCAGGAAGCACTGTAAATGCGGCATTTTAAGAAGTGCTCCTTCAGCTGAAAACCGCGTCGCACGGGTTCGTCTCGATCTTGTCAACAATTGGACCCTTCATCACGACAATGCGCCGGCGCACACCGCCTTCCTTTGCACCTCTGCATTGGCCAAAATGAGAATTCCGGTGCTTCTCCACCCTCTCTATAGCCCAGACCTGTCCCCTCCGGACTTCTTCTTGTTCCCGCGCCTGAAAAGAAAGCTGAAGGGGAGGCGTTTCGACTCCATCGAGGCGACCCAAAAACTGTGACAGTCGAATTGAACGCGATTCCGGCGGATGAGTTTAAAAAATGTTTCCTGCAGTGGAAGGACCGCTACCAGCGGTGTATTGACACTCAAGGGTCCTATTTTGAAGAGTATTAGTTGTATAAGCCAAAAGGTTTAATAAAAAATAAGGCTTATTGCTTTTCAATCAAACCCTGTATATTCGACACAATTCTTATTGAGATCGAACAAAAACCATGCCCACGTTTTATATGTTAAGTATAAATTTACGTCCGTCCGCCTGATGCTACGAGCTATGATTTCATTGTGAATGAGTTTGTTTGAATCCAACTTTTAGATGCCAGCCGAAACTAAATTTTACTAAAATCTGCGTGGCTGTATAAAGTCGTTCGGACCGATTTCAGTTTACTTAATATGCTTTTCCAAGTACAGTTATATTTAAAAAAGCAAACTTTTTCTTACTCTCTGCTTTACCACAACGTTGGAACGCAGCCTAGGATATACAGTCGCCTCCCAATGATACCATAAAATACAATTTTCCCATGCGTTTAACAAATATGTTGGATAATAAACGATTTCAGCAAAAATTCGAATGCGATAATTAGCAAAACAAAATTTTAAAATGTATATAGAAGCCGCAGTAGCAGTTTGAGTTGTAGCTGATCTTCAGAATCAAAACATAAAATGAAAAATAAACTATAAAAAAATAATTAAAAATAAAATACAAAAAAATATCAAACAAAATTTCCTTTTTCAAGCCAAGCGAAGCGCTCGCAAACAGTTGCCATCAGCCGACAGCCAGTATAACAGTCGTCGCCAAACTAGCCAAGCAAGCGCGCCTATTATTGTCAGCACAAAGAGAGACAGCGATGATAGCGATGGCGTGCGAGGGCGGGGGCCTGTGTTGCATTGAAAATTACAAACTGTCGCAAGCAATCAATCTCGTGTGCGTTTGTCTGAAATCATCAAAATCATCACAACGAAATGTCAATTGCTTTCAGTAGCTTATGATGGGAGCAAACACTAACAACAACAACTTTGTTATTGTTGTTAGCTTTTATAAAAAAACAAAACCCCTATAGCATCTCATATATAAGTATGTAAACAGCAGTCTGGTGCGTCCAAGTTAGTATGTAAGCAGTTGCATAGCACAAAACTGGCAATCTGTCCAAAACGTTGTAGCAGCAATTTTCAATGGCAAGTCGCTTCAATAGCGCGCCTTTTTTGATTTATACTTTGTTGAGTGCGGCATTTTTATATTTTTTATTCTCGTTTGACTTTGCTTGTGCGCAAGTGGAAGGTCGCTGGTGAGGCAGAACACCAGCAAATATTACTGCAGTTATAGGAAAATAGTTGATAAGGATGGATGACAACGCCTTGTCACCATTCCATAATTTCATGATTTTTCGATAGCTGCATTTAGCGCGACAATTTGTTATGCGGCGAACTTATTGCTGATTGGCTTTGCTCTGCCTTTAATTCATTTGCTCACTTTTTTAATGCGATGGCTTGCAAATATTCGCAATTAGTTGAAAATTAAGCAGTAAAAATTTTGATGCCACTAATCTGTGCACAGCATCAAAGCAATGCAAGCAAAAAAGACACCGAGTTTGGTGTGTCATACCCAAGTTACAAATAAGTAGACATCGACATGCCACAGTTGCCTCGCCGCACATAGCCTGAGTATAAATATAGTACGGGTATTTAAGTATTTATGGCGTTTTGCTGTCAGCGACAAAGTCAGCGATTAGAATCGCCTACCCAAATGGGAGAGGCGAGCCATGGCAGCAGCATCCGCAGCAGGCGCAGCCGCATCAGGTGAATTGTGGCGGGCGGACAGCAAGCAAAAGCCGGCTGGCTGTCTATTTGAGCGAGGTTGAGTGCTGAAAACTCATGTTGTTCTGCTGTATTTGGTGAGGGCTGTGGAATTTTTCGCCATTTCGAAGCGTTGCATTTTGATTGTTGCATAGAGACGACGATGTAAACGCTGACGCACTGATGCGCTTGATTGCCTCACTTTTGGCTGCCTGCTTGAAGGCGTGCGAGGAGATTAGTGAGGATGGTTGCTGATTTTAATGCAATTTTATTTGTTGCATAACACTATTACATAGCTGAGCTTAGCAGCAACGGCAGTGGTAGGAGCAGTGGCAGTTACGAATGTTATGAGCTGTCGCACTGACATGCGCTGACTGCACTTGTTCGCTGAAAAACATATGTTGCTGCCGCCGCAGAGCTGTTTGGTTGTCAGCGCAAAGTGGAAGAAAGATTTATGAAGCTTGGCGCGTTTATGGTCATGACATTGCTAGGCAGGCAGGAGGCGAGATAGCCAACTAAATCAAGGTGATGGCGGTGGTGGTGGCCGCAGGAGTGAGCGCGCGCCTATTTGGCACGCAGGTAATGCCGGAAAATCTGCGCGCGCAAATCAAATATAAAAATCATTTGGTACTTGTGTTGGGAGTGCGCGCACGGGCGCGGGTGACGAGCCAAAAATAGGCGAGATGTCAGAGACAAAAAACAAACTGTGCCGCGTGAAACTTTAATAAGCGCAAGCGAGCACAAAATATTTTAATGATAAAAGCGAACATTCGGCCGCATGAATGCGGTGCTCATTATGCTCGTGTTTGCTACACTTTCAGCTGCAACCGCTTTAGGCGAGTGTTGCTGTTGCAATAAGGCGCGCAAAGAATGTGGAGACCATAAAGTTCGAAGAGGATCGCGAAAGGCATTTAGATCCGCCATTTTTAGCAACCTTAAAAAACAGAAATGTTTGCTGCCTTAAAAACTAACCCACACTATTTTTCATTTAATGTATACTCTTCTTCTTCTTTTGAGTCAACTTACCACAATATTTCGCAGCTGGCTTAGCTCGTACTTCTTACAGCTACTACATTCTCGTTGGCAAGGCCGCGTTTTAATGTCTGAAAGCAGAAAAATAAAAGAAAAATTAGAAATTTAGATAAAAAAATGTATTAAAGAGGAAGACGGGGGTTTTATAAAGAAAAAATGCACAAATTGTAAACTATTAATAATTTGTAAAAGAAACGAAATTGCCGTATTAATTGGCCAACCGTGGATAAGCAGTGCCCCCACAGGGGCCAGAGCCAATAATCGGAATCAGTTCCGCAGGAATCATGAATTGGATCAGCGATTATGTATGCAATCTACATAAAGAGCGATGGTCCGGTCTAGAACGCTGCAAAACTGCAAAGTGTTTTGTGACAAGTCCGAACAAAAAACTGTCAAACTTTCTACTAAATCTTGGAAGGAAAGACGTTCTGTTGATGGCCGGTATCATTACAGGACACAACCCATAGGGTCAGCATTTGACCTTTTCAATTCAAATGAAATCCGTTCTATTTTAAAACAAAGGTATTATTTTCTAATTTAAGCTGCTCTGAAGGCCGCATTTACTGTAGCAGTGGGCGAATTTTTTAGAGACGTAAACATAATTCATTCAAGTTTTATTGTTTCTGAACATAAAAAAATTTCCACACATAGATTATTTGCATACAAAATACGTCCTTCAAATTTCAAACTATTCGATGCAATACTTTTCGCTCCAAAATTTTCGAAAATCTCGTTTTTCTTGGACAATCACACTAGTTTCGGCCCTAAAGGTATTTTATATTCCAATAGCGCGTTCCAAATCCCCAGCATGCGAGACACTTTCACATGCCCTATTGCAAGCTAAAAGGTCTCTGGATGCTGCATGCCGCATGCCGAGCCGTCATAGAATCAGCTACACATTTCTTGTGGAAAATCAATATAGATTCAGCCACAGATTTAGTTCTCTTTTGCTCGGTCTACAGCTGGTCGCAGGTAGGGCTCAAAGCAGTAGCGATTAGTCGATGCCTAATTGCCTTATTAATGTTGTTAAAAAAATCGACTTTGACTAAATATAAAAACCAAAATGTCTAAGAAAATTCTCAAAAGCCAATAACCAGCTAAATGCGGCCGTAAAATTTAACATAAATCAAAACATGTTTTTGCTACTCAAATTACACAATACATAGAAAAAAATAATAAAGAAGAAAAATTTTTTCAGAAACTTTATAAAACAAAAAATAAAGAGGAAAATTCTTTCCAGAAACTTCATAAATTTCGAATATTAGCAAATAACAAAAGAATTAAAATGAAAGTAGAAATATGCGAGTCTGCTAGTGTGGGCATTTCTTATGCAGAGTACGACGAGTCATTAATCATTAGCGCTAAACGCTTTAATTTTCTTAATTAGCCAACAAATGAACGAACAAGCGAAAACAAATGCTTTTGTACAGCTTTGATCTTCAGAGGCTACCCATCGCCGTAGAATCAAAGGCAAACGAGCCGTAGAGTGTAACACAAACCTAGAATAGACCAAAACCAGAGGAAAAATTCAATTGAATTGAAAAAAGGGGCAGTTACGTGTGTTAGAAATCCAATTTGTGTGTATGTAGTTGTAGTGTAAGAAAAGTTGTTAAGCTGCGGGCGTCAGCGCGGGTGTACATTAGCGTAGCAAAGCACAAAAACAAACGCACGCCCTCAACGCCGCTCCGCTTTCGACGAGCAACAGATAGGCCAGATAATTTGAATATACCAAAGTGTTGCATGTAAGCCGCCAAAAAGCAACTAACATTGCAACAACAACAGAAACCACACAACACGCACATGGAAACACGCCCACCACAAGCGTTGGCTTGCCTGTTGGCCGAGCAATCAACCAACCAACGAACCAACCGAGTGCTAATTAGAAATTAGAAATATTAATGAATATTCAATGTGCTCCTATAATTCTGGCAGCATGTGTGTGTGTGTGTGTGTATGAGTATGTGTGTGTGTATATACTGCAGCATGTGTTTATGGTTTTTGAGGGTGGCAGCATTGAGTATCCAACTGACGAAACGAAAGTAAATGAAAGACTTAAGACACGAACCGGCGGAATGCCACGCAGGTAAGTACTTCTATGTGTGTGTACGCGTGCGTGTATGCGAATACATAGTAATCATGTTTTTTAGCGTCGCTAACACTTAATCAATCACTGTCCTCCACACGTTCAAAAAATGTATAAAACAAAAACAACAACAACTAGTACTAGAATACAGATAATTCCAACTCAGCAGCTCAACAGCCAATGTTTTTTTTTTATTTTATATTTTCTCATTTTGCTTAGATTTTCTGATGCCACTGCAGTCAAGCCGTTGACGATTAAAGTCAAACCCGAAGTTGCTGCTGCTGTTGCCACTACTGCGGCTGCCATTGAAGGTGATTCGCGCAACCGCATTACAGGGTGGCTGCTGAGTGAAGGCCCAACAACATCAACAACAACAAGTGTATGCCGGTCGTTTGGCATGTGGTATTCGCAGATTGGCTAAATAATCGTGTTTGTAATGAAAAACGAGAAAAAATCTCTTTTGCCTGCCATCAAACAGCTAATTCGCCAAAAGACACGCTGTCTCGCGCGTCGTCGCCTCAGCTGCTAATGCACGGCCAGCAACCTTCACTGCTAATGCGGTGTCTCGCTAAGCTGCTAACCAGCACAAACCTGCGTCGCTACCTCCTACCACAAGCTTGACGCGGCCATGCGCAATCGAGCTGCATGCGCAAGCAAATTCAATGGTGGACGAGTGCGCACGCGCAAACCGCTCGCAGCAAAAACTATGTACAAGCGCTGGCCCATGTACAGCGCAGTGCGAAGCGTGATGGCAGAGCGCGTTTGTTGTTAACACGTTCACCGTTGTTCTCCACCCGCCGGCTGGCAGACTGGCTGGCTGTATGTCTGGTTCGTCACAGGCGATGCAACCAAGCGCTTGTTATTGGTTAGACGCAGCAACATGAAATTAAATATTTCCTAACAAGCACAAAAAGTTTCAGAACAATAAAGCAACAACGCTTGGTGCAGCAAGCATTTTGCTGTCCAAATGTGGCATTCTAACCGGGTACACCACGCGTGCGTACACCATTCGAACGCAACCATGAAATTGGGTGTCTAACACACTACTTAATGCCGTTTTTTTTATTGTTGCTGCTAGTTTATTTGTGCACTGTAATGGTATCTCAAGAAAGAGGAGGCGGTGGCGGCGGCGGTGGTGGTGGTGTTGGCTTTAGCTGTTGGTGGCTTAGAAGGTTCTGACCAAAGATTCGAACTGGTTTCGCTAAATGCTTGTTTTGCTTTTGTTTGAATATTTTACGCTTCTCGTCAAATATCTTCAGATTTTACATTTTCTCCAGGCCTTTTTATCTCCGCTTCTAATCTCACATTTTCTGTTTTCCCCCTATTTCAGTTTATTGTAAACAGGCACAAATTATGATTAATGATATTGACCGGCGACTAACGATTACAAAAATAGCCTTAGTAGACACAAAATAAAACCAATACCAACATTTACATATGACCTAGCGCAGTCGGCACTTGGCTAGTACTTTCCTGCTTTTAGAGCATTCGCCTGTCATCTGCTTGTTCGACGTGCCGCTGTCATGACCAATTGCCGGGGCAGTTGAAAGGGAATGAGTAGATTCACGTGTCTATTAAGAAGAAGAGAGTGCCTAGTCGAGCGGCAACACACAGTTAAACAAGCGTACGAAAAAGTGTGGTGATTTTTCGCCCGCAGCGCGCCTAAAGGATAATTACGCGGCTCAAGGTTTGTGCTCCCCAATACAGTATGTGCGATAAGTTTTGAAATACCATGCGTATATGTGTGCATGCAGGTATATCTGGCTTGCAGTCATGGGCGCAATTAAAGTGGAATGCTGAGTTGAATGCGCCGTTGAAGCGTCTCATTAAATAATTAAGAGGAAGTTATTCATCTTGGATTGCAGCAGCATGAGTGGGCGCTAGAAAAAAATCTACATACAAATGTAGGTAAAAGTGTTGAAAAATATAAAAAATGTATTATTCTACTTTCAAGTAGTATCTAGCGCTAATCTTACTTTGACTTTCAAGCTTTTCTAGCAGAGACAACTTTTTGAAAAGAACGCATAGGGTTTGCTTTTTATTGACTTTGTTAAGTTAAGTTTTTTCTAATATACAAAGCCTCTGCGTTATAGTTACTTTTGTTTTCTGCGTCAGTTCTTTACTTTTTATTTTTTTATTAAAGTTTTTTATAATTTTAAAATTTTTTTTTATAATTTTTAAAGTTTTTTTATAATTTTTAAAGTTTTGTATAGTTTTTAAATTTTTTTACTCTTTTTAATTTTTTTATTTTATAATTTAAAATGTTTTTTTATAATTAAATTTTTTTATTATTTTTTATTTCAATTTTTTTTTTATAGTTTTAAAATTTTTTTTTAAATTTTTAGGGTTTTTTTATAATTTTAACATTTTTTTATAGTTTTTAAATTTTTTTTATAATTTTTATTTTTATAATCTAAAATGTTTTTGTCTTATAATTTTATTTTATAATTTATTTTTTTTTAATCGTAAATTTTTTTTGTAATTAAAATTTTTTAATTTACTCCTTCTCTGTAACTGCAACGCTCGATGCAAGTCAGCCATTTTTTGAAGCAAGGCTGGTATCTTCTTGACGCTTGTGGGAGACATGTCGCTTTCTTTTTCAGAGAAAACCAAACCTTGCTTTATATTTATATCATAAAAAAACTCAAGTTTTTCTTGTCTTTTGATTTTCTCTCAATTCAAGTAAGTCTAATAAAAATTCAGCAGTAAAGAACTGCGCACAAGAAAACTCATGTCGTTTTTCATAGGCCGCTAAGTAATCATAACTACGATGTGCAACAAATAATATAAAAGTAAAATTAGAAAAAAAGTGACTTAAAATTGTATAAACTTAGCTCTGTTGTGTGAGTAAATAACTAAAAAAGCAAGTCGACAAGGCGCGAAAGAATTCAGTGCAACTTTTTGAGTTGTAACTCGACTTGTCTGACCTCGCCTAATTTGTCACAACGAAATTGTTTTATTTGTTGTACAACAACCAAAAGCACTTAAAGTAAAAACTGAATTCATAAACATTTTTATTGCTGTTTTCTACTCTTTTCACACAAAAGTTAGGATCTTTTTATGGCAAAAAAAAGTTGTATGGGCATAGAAATTTTTCTTCCGTTTTCACTTTTTTACTATTTTTATATAATTTTTTTTTTCTAATGTATGTGTTTACGCATGCTCGCATTTGCCTCTTCACTATCAAGCGCCGACTTTTCGTGAGCTAAAAAGAGCTTAATAAAAATTTTTTTTAAATAGTGAAAAATGGCAATAAACATCCAATAAAAAGTAAGTGCTGCTACCCAAAAGTGATTGCTATATCAACAAGTAAAACAGAAACAAACCAAAAAAAAAAACGACAAATACTAGAGGCTATAAAGCACAGCTGACCAGTTGACTTATTAATATATTTAGACGAGATTTTTTACCCTTTGCTTCCCATTTTAGTTTAGTGCTAGTTAGTTTTCATTTCCAAGTTTCGTTTTCAGCAAAAATGCGCTTAAAATGAGCTCGATTTCAGCACTAAATAAAAGTTATTATGTGACGTAAATGTTTCGAAATAAAATACCATTTTTGGGAACTTGGCGTCAAATGTTCGTATGCACTGTGTATGAGTATGTGTGTGCCTGTATATGCTTAATAAGGCACATTTCTTAGTAGAAGCAGCGAGAAAATCCAAAACGAAAATTTATTTAGCAAAAGTGTGAAAAAATGAAATCAAAAGCCATATTTGTTGGCAATAAAAAAAATGTTTACAAAAATAAGTAATGTAATATAAATTATATCAGTTGCCGTGACATTTAAGTGACATTTCGAACCTTTTCAAGCTATTTGCCTGACATACAACTTACAAAAGTAAAAAATGAAATCAACATAAATAATTTGAAACAAATTTTCTGCTAAGTTAACTCGCCTAGACTTAATTAAATTGCGTGTCCTGCATGCACGTAGGTTTGTATGTATGTATGTACGCCGGCAAGCAGATATACTTTTTGATCATTTCTAAAGAGCGTAAAATGCAATAAATTATCTCATCTAAGGCATTCACTAAATACACACACACATACACATGTCGAAATAGCTGCATTTGACCAGATGACTGCGCTTAATTTGCACTTTGGCTAATAAATTCATTTTAATGATTCTAATGGCACAGTTTGCATTTAATTAGTTATAAATCAACGTTAACCCAAGTGCGCTACACAAGCCCGCAAATAAACAAACAAATGTCGTATGTATGCATGTATGTACGTATGTCCACACATTTATAGCAAAAATTCACACACCCAGCTGCTTGCTTGGCTGCTGGCGCACAGTAGCCACCGTCACTTTGCGACGCTCAAGCACTTGGAACTTAGCGATAGTGCATCTTCGCTACACATCTCCCCCTCACACCACATAAATCCCACTCTCGCAGCATCAGCAGCTCCGTCATTGTTAATACTCATCTCTGTTGACTTTCGACTTTTTTAATGGCAAAGCGTTGACAGTGTCAAGCACTGATGTCGCTCCACTGACAGCGACTAAATGGCGGAATTGTCATTTGTTTATTGTGTGAATGTGACAGGCTGCTCGCTCGTTCGTGCCACAACCATTTTTGGTCAAACAGGCAACAAGCACTTTTTTTGCGTTTTTTAGCAATTTTTTTATCACATAATTTTCTGCATATGGGATTTGTTTATGCATAATTTTGCATATAGACAAGTAGAATAGGTAGTCAGCTCATCATACAGCGTTGGCAAAAGGCAAATTAATGCAAACAAACAATTAACAGTTGACATTTATTAAATACCTGTATGTCTTATTGCTACTGTTTGCTTCAATTTGCTTACATTACTAACTTTGGATAGTTGCTCCTGTTGTTGTTGTGGCATTCATTACTTTTTGTTTAGCTTTTGTTGATTAGCTTGACATTATGTTAATTGCTTTAGCATTATACGGCAGCCTGGCCGTTGATTGAAGCATCTGCTGTGTACTCGGATAGGTGCCAAAGCGACGTTGGGGCGTATGAGTAACATCCAGCGTGCAAAGTTATTTGACTGCTATGACATATTTGCACGGGTTAGATAGATAGATAGATACACAGATCGATAGAGAAATAGATATGCATATGCATGAGTTGCGCATAGTGATCTTAAAATTGTTATACCCTCGACTATTCACCATACCCCTTAGGAACGAGCGAAGGTGCGTTAGCTCCAGGCTTGTTGAGCCAAGATACTTTTTTCAACTCGTTCGAATAGGGTCTCACTTTTGAAGTATATAATCAGCAAAATCACAGAGTTGGCATGGATCTGCTACACAGCCAAATGTAAAGGATCAGTTAAATCTTTCAATGTAAAGGATCTTTCAAACAGCATGACTAGTTTTTGGTCTGCTCGTCTTTTTTATATTCTCGATAAATCCAGTTTCTATATATTTTTCCACTAAACAGTGAGTTGTCGACACATTTGGATGATTATTGCCAACAAAATAATCACAAAATTTGCGATATTTCCATAATAAGTTGTTCTATTGTATAAAATCGTACAACTGTCTATCTGATAAATGTCAAAGATGAAAAAAAAATTATCATTTAGGAATTATTCACTATTGACATCGAGGCACCACTCTTTATGTACATAATTTATCAGTCAAATAGGATGTAAAGAAGACTTTTCACAATATAAAATATGTAAGTGGCTTTGCAAAGAAAAGCAAGTGACAATCCAAGACAAGTGACAATCTCCAGTTGAGAGAGTAGTCAAGAATGCCAATTATCAGCTGTCAGCGGGTGGCCACTTTGCTGCAAATTATAGAGCAGAGGTTATTGAGTGCCAGACATAGTTTCCTATTGCATCCTCTCATACAGTAGCTTCTTTGCCTAGTATTGTACCGTTATTTTGTTCCTATGCACTTCTCTTAGAATTCTCACCTCTTTCCTAAGGTCTTCGTTAGTCATGTGTGCGGATCCAAAGCAAAGAAGAGTGCAGCCCTTATAATTGACTACGCGTTTCCTGCAAAAATTTCGCCCCATTACTTCCATTTATATCTTTAAAACCTGGAATCTAGAGAAGCTGCATTTTATTAATTACAGCTATGAGAATTAGACTCTCTATGCCTTGAAAGTTTGTTCGGGTTGAATATTCTGGTGAAATTTTATTTCCATTATCGGTCTTTGATATTTTAGTAAAAAATGCAAATCGAATTTATTCTGAGCAAATGGAACTTTTGGTGTTTCGAACAGGATATTCCTTTTACGCATGACGATATTTAACCTATCTTATTTCAGAACAACGATCTCCGCTCATTTGAAACCTCCACAGGGTCTCCTTCAAGGCAAATGAGTCAAAGTTGCAGTTCCTCACATTTTAAATAACAGCAGGCTGCTTCAGACCGTCAACAAAGTTCGTACTTTAAAATATATTTAATAAATTTAAACTGAAAATCCATATTTTTCCGAAAAGACGAGCACCATAAGGTGCCAAATAAGGCTAGTTCGATAGGCCATTACATCGCGAACTCAGCTTTACTTCTATCGAATGCGGTCTAAATTATGCTCAAAACGCTTTAAAACGCAACTTTTTTGTGGGTAATGTTTTTGTATACGTTCTTTTACCATTTTGACTACAAGAAATGACGGTTTTTGCATTTCTATGTTCATCTGAGTCGATTATTTCTGTTTTGGCTTTGATGTAAATTTTCCAGACTCAGACTAAATTTTGTTCATTCTTATAATTGTAAAAGGTGGTGACATAAGAACGATAGACAAAAACTTAATTAAACAACAACGATGTAAATATCAAAGTGCTATTTGTTTTATTTTTAAACCATTAATATGGACTAGCAGCGCCCATTGCTTAATAGATCACCGTGCGTTGGATCCAATTTACATTTAGAAACAGTAGAATGACAATAGCTTTTCAAGTGTTTACCTCGGGATGGCCTTAAAGTTCTAGCTTTTTAATACTTTATAAATTACGGGCTAAGCATAGCTCAAAGAAGAAAGAAGAGTTGGAGAAATTTCGTGTTTCCAGCAGATACTTTGCAAAGTGTACTCTGGAGGTGATCCAGTTGCTAAAATTTCACATTCGAACGTTGTTTTAATTGTATGCCAATCTGGAGTCTCAATAGCATTTTTTAAGCTATTTTCAAACGCTTGCAAATCAAGTGCTCCAAACCAAGCTTTTCAGTTCTAATACAAGGGTGAAGAGGTGTGGTAAATTTTTTCGTTCGACACATTACACAATTTGGAGTTCGACACTACTTGGTTACCAAAACTAAAATTGTTTTTTTTCAAGATTTATTTTCATTTAATTGTCTTCACTGCCTACAACCAATTATTTCTGTTCAAATCTTGCTATCTTTCCTCTAATCCGAGATCGTCCGCCGAGCTTCCTCTCGCATTTATACTGTGCGTCTTGATGTTATTTTACAAAGTGAGGGACCTACAGATTGTTTCTTAGGAAGAGCTTTTTCAAGGCAGCAACGCACTCGAATGCTTGCCGGTGACAGTTGAGGAGCGACCCCTATTAAACAAAAAATTGTATATCACTTGGTGCATCAACCCCACAGTGGGTGGTGAGCCTGGCACCAACCGCATGGTAGTCACGCACAAATCCACTCGTTTACAGATCCGCATCACACGCATAGGTATACACCATGTTATGTTTTTCAATTCTCCCTCTGTTTTTAAACACATTTTGCACTCCTGACAAATCGCTTGTCGCCCGCCAGTCCGATCATCTCGCCTGTTGCCGTAATTATAATGTCGAACATTGATTTGAACGCTTTGGCCGGAGAATGTGGCAAACATGCAAACATGTCACACACTAAAAACGAACATATGTACAATAAAGTAATACAATGCCACAACAATAACACGGCAACAACACAATTTTAAAAGCTGTTACTTGAAAAAGTGTGTTTCTGAGTTAAAATAACTGCATTGCAACAACTTGTGCCGCATTATCTCTGACAACGGCGACATTGTGGCAACAACAACAACAACAACAGCAAACAAAAACAAGACCAACGGATAACGGGTGAGTGCCAAAAGTACATACAACAACACCACACTTGCCAGCAGGCGTTTGCATGCCACACTTGCTACACAACTTGCAAACCTAATCCAGCAATAACAACAAAAATGCCCAAACGACCGACAAACTAACTGACCAATTGGCTAAGTGTCGGCCATGCAACTTGCTTTATTAGCCTTTTCCGCTATTACAGCTAGTGCGGGCGGCTGTATGTCCGTCTGTCCGTGTGTCCGTGTGTCCGTCTGTCTGTGCTGTCCATAAGCTCTAACGGTGTGCACAAGTAGATATGTATTTGTGCTGTTAGTGCACTTTGAGTTTGTGACAGGCATTGGTTTGCGTACATAACAGCTAAATGCATTTTGGGCGACCACACTGCGTGCCACAAACACTTGCAAGCTGCCATCTGAGCCTCCTACAAACTCAGCACGCCACTCGCTCGCTCACTTAGCAACGACTTTGGCTGCGGCTGTATACTCGTAGCTGTGGCAACCGAACACAACAATTTTACCGCAACAACAGCAGCAAAAACTAGGCGATTTCGTATTGCACTTGAGGCTGCCACCTGTTGCCAATTATTTGTGCATTACACATTTGCCACAAACAAAACACAAACAGGCAAACAGGCAAATGACTGACTGACTGGCCGACTAGCTAGCGAGAGCTGTATTGCATATTTGTGGCTGCATGAACTCGCATGTGAGCTAACATTTGTGGCAATTTGGCTGCCCGTTTGCCTGGCGTGCGTTTGTGGCAGGAAAAGGAAATTTGCAGACACTTTCAAATTGTTTAGTGAACTGCCGAGTGGTGGTGAAGCGCTACGAGGAGGAGGAGATATGCGTAGCTTTTGTTGTTGTTGCTGCTATTATGGTGGGCCACAGGCAAATCAGTAGCTGCAGCGAGAAATGAAGTGGCAACTTTATTAGCCATCAGGAGGTATACGGATTAGCATGCAGGAAGCGAGTTGCGGTGCTTACGGCATGCGCCGGCGAGAGGGTGCTCGCAAGGCAGTCCAGCTGGGCATTTTCTATAACCTACATACGTTTTTATCAAATTTCAAATTTATAAATATAAATGGAGTTTAGCTCTAAATAAAGACCCAAATTGATTCTAAAAGCTTAATTGTTAAATTTTTAACTTTCGATTCGTTGCGATTAGCTGCGCAGGGCGCAAAGTGCCGAATTAATTTGCCAGCGCTTTGCCAGTTCAAGCGCCAATACTGGCGGCCACTCATTTCAAACGATCGAAAGCAAGCAAACCAATAAAAACCCATAACAACAGCCAGCGCACGCAAAAATGGTTAACCTTAGCTATTTATCAGCTGCATTGCCAATCACCGGCCAGCCACCACCGCAACTATGGACACTAGTAATTTGGTATGCTGTTGCAACCGCACTTATACCAACAAAAACAAAGGAATGAATGTTGCATAAAAATATCAATATACAACATGCCGCACAGCACAGACCACAGCCGTCGCCGGCTGCCGGTTGCCGAAGGTAGAGGTTGGTGCACAAAGTAAAACCAAACAACAAAATACAGAACAGAGAAAAACATGCAATAAGACAAAATTGTTGTGATAAATTTTTTGACTTATAAGTCACATGCCTGGCATAGGTACATTTGTGTACTAGTGTATACAACATGCCACCAACATCTGCGGCCAAGCGAATTGCGCACCAGCCGCCTGCAAAGGCAGCCCAATAAATGCAGCCTAGAGTACGTCGGGTCTAGACTTTGCGGTGGCCTTAAGAAACAATTTAATAAATTTAATGCGCAACGCGCATGCCAATCAAACAACAAAACATATAACAACAACAACAACAACAAGAACAAACACCTAGCAAATAACATAAGTTGCCAGTCAGCGCCGCACAAAAAGGTAGCACACAGCAGCCAGGCCAACGAGCTAGGCTATGTGGCAACCGCAAAGGCAAGTACACCCAAGTCCTTGTCTGCGCGCAGGTGATGGCCGCACGTACATACTTGCGGGTGCAAAGTGCTGCAACAATTTTCCCAAGCCACAACTAGCCCAGCGGCCTAAAAGCCACACGTTCTGCATATGGCCAGACCAGACCGGCTGAACGACCTTAAGAAAAATGCACATGCGCATGCGCAAGTGTGCAAATTAGCGCAGCGAATGCGGGAGTTGTGTTGTAGGCTGCCAGTAGTAGGCAAAGCAGGGGTGGCACCGGCAGCAGGGGTGGTGAACTATTGAAAATTCTTGTGCGATGGAAAAATAGCACCGGCCGGTAAACCAGTTGCCAGTTGCCAGTTATTGGTGATTTGAAATGTTGCTGTCAAAGGCATATATTTCGCATTTACTTTGTTTGCCACATGTGCAACAAGCGCATATTGTGCGACCATAAATCGAGTGAGTGATCGTGTGAGTGCCATGGTCAGCGACGGCGACAGCGACAGCGGCTGTGGTGCTCGATAATTCAAGCCAAAGTGCAATTGTCAATTGATTTGAGGCCAAACAAATCTTATTGCATGAATATCAAACGCAGAATTATGTGCACAAGTACACACACAGATATGTGAATACAAGCACGAAACATGCATGCATTTGTATGTGTGCAAAAGCGGTCGCACTAGCAGCTGGCGAGAAGTTAAAGACCGCTACAAATAAATTCAAAGCCTAAGATTCTGATAATTTTTCTCTTACAGCAGTGAAAAAAAAACAAAATCCTATGCAATCTGCGCGCACATTACTTTCTGAAATAAATGTTAGTTGCATGCCACAAATGGCAAACGCGCGTAGCGCATGTGATAACCTCTTGCGCGCCAACTAAATATATTTATTTACACTTGATGCATGTACAGCAGACACTTGATAAACTCTGACCTCAGCGCACATACACTACATTTGCATATGTGCGTGCCTATGTGTGTCGGGGTGTGCGAGTGTGCGCTGCTTATCAGCGGTGCGCTGTTGCGTGTCGGGCACCCACAACAGTATAACCAGCGAGCACTCCAACTCCACGCCCATAGCGCTACATTTATGCATAGCCAGCCGGCCGCTCGGCCTTCAGTCTCTCTAACTGCCCGGCAGCCCATGCGCTCGCCTTTCTAACTGCGCACCAGGCAGTGCGAGGTTCTTATCAACACTTTGCGTGCGCATATGGAAGGCATGTGTGAGAAACTTGTAAATTATTGTACATAGTTTCCAGTTTTTGGTGATCATTCCACTTACCCGCTCTTCTTGTAAACAATTTTTTTATTGGTGCTTTATTTTTTTTCTTTTTTTCATTTTGCTGTGGTTGTTATTTTAATAGCTGCTACTTTTGATTATTCTAATGAGGCGTGCGCAAGCCTTCCCGCTGCTATATCGACATGCCACCGCTCGCTCGCTCGCTTGACGTACTACTCGCATGTGTGTATGTGCATAGGTATGTGTTGCTTCGAAAACGCCTACTCATTCCGTGCGAGTGGACAGCCCAGTGCGGTTGCTCAATCTGTTTTTCTAGCCACACATGATTAGCTAGTTTTTGATTTTTTTCAACTTCGTCCGCTTTTTTATTTGCTTTCTGGGTTTCTGTTGTATAAAATATGAAATTGCTGTGGTTTTCCGTTGTGCGGCGCTGAAAATTTATGGGAAACCTACTAAGCACCCAGCCAAGACAACAAACGGTGCGTATGCGACTGCTTTGTGGCTTTCGAGCTGCTTCCCACAATCGTTGTTGTACTTCAGCGAACAAATATGTATATGCAGTATTTATTAGTTATGTGAATGGCTGAGTGCTGCATAAGCCACAGTTGAGTATTACTTTCATAAAATATTTACTCAAACTTTAAAATTATAAGAAATCATAGATTCGAAAGTTCTCTTGTACGAGTAAATATACGAAATTTTGTATGACATATAAAACCGTTGTTTCGAGTTAGATTAAGCCAGCGATAAATACTTGGCATCAATTTCGAATCAGACATTTCATATGGTGAGCTTACGAATCTATCGACAACAACGCATTCTTAAATTTGTGAATATCCATCCAGATATGTTCAATTTCGATTGTGCATCAGACGTTAATAAGTCAACAACACTTAGAGGCAACATCATCGATTTGCCTTTTTCAAGACGCATTACACTCGAAACACCCCCTTTCATTTCCTACTTTTCCCATCATCCTCCTATTCCCAACAGAGAAATGGTTCATTACCTTGCATACAGGAAGAAGGCATATGCAAATACAAATATAATAAGTGAATTTACATATATACAAATGCGCATATACATACATATATTATATATGCTCACTTAAGTAGGAGAGAGCCAGATGTCGAACGTTGCCGAACGCGGGGGCCGATTGTGCCTCTTTGTCGTTCGTTCCGCGCTCTCGCTTGCAGTTCAAGCAAGGTAACGCCGCATGAACAAGGTAACGCCGCCTTTTTTGGTGCGTGCAGCCGGCTACATCGAATTATAAGACGTTATCACGTCAAGAGTTGAAAATTTTAATGACAATTTTTCGAAACTTCTAAAATTTGTGTGCGCTTAGTACAAAATTTGAAACCTTTGATTTATAAGAGATGCAGTTGAGTGGAACACGCAAGGCAGCCGCCGCAGAGGAAGACCGTCAAACACATGGAAAGGAATGATAGAGATGGAGATGGAGAAGACGAATAAAACATGGCACGTAATTAAAGTACTGCCGCAAAATCGGGACCAGTGGAAACAAGTTGTTGTGGTCCTATGTTCCATAAAGGAATAAAAGGATCAAATGTATATACATTTATAAGTTGATTACTATACAATGAATAATGAACTATACTTTTGTAAGAAATTAACGGAACAAATATAGCATGAAAAATTAGATTTTGAACCTTTGCACGTTGGTGCCGGCGAGTATCCTAAAAGTTTTCTGTTCCACAAGTTTTCACTATTTATTTATTTATTTTGTAATTTCAATTATTTTTTATAAAAATATAGTTCTAACTACCACAAAATCCTGTACAGCAAATTTTCGAGCTTCGTACAAAAGTTGTAAAAATGCGACAAATTTCAAAATTTTTATTCAGAATTTCTGGCACCTACATTTAAGGGGTTACACAGTCCAGTATTTTCAAAAAATTGATTTATTTTTTTACAGATTACTATTCTTTATAATTTCAGGCGTATTCGAAAGCATTTTCTCTATAGTCTGTAGAGCCGTATTTTTGCTATTTTATTAAAAAAATTTATAAACTTAATTAAAGTGTGACATTTATGACGTAAAAGGCATACTTTTTTTAAATGCCGTAAATTCCAAATTTTTCAAAGTTCCAAAATCTGCAAAATAATAAATCTCTCTTATATGGGACGCGGTATTTTGCTTATGATTATTGAGTGAATAATTTTGAGCCTGGCATAAAAAAAACCGTAGAAAAAAAATTTATAAACTATTTTTCACTTTATTATTTTTTTTTTGTTTTCATTAAATTTTTAGTCTAAAGTACTTTCCAATATTCGAAACTTATTGCACTTTAATACGCTCCATGCAAATATCGTTCAAGAAAGCCATGCTTCCCATTTTAGCCTTCTCGCTTCTTTCTTCATTTCTTTTTTCTGCAGAAAAGCGTAGCCGCGCAATTTAACTTTAATTAGACGCCTACCGCAACACAAAAAAATTAATGTAGAGGTAAAGGCAGAAACCCTCCTTCGAAATAGCGCAAAATTGCTGCAGCAACAATAGGCACAACTTACCAAATTCGCTTACAAACACGCACGCACACACACATAAGGCGTTTTAGTTACAGCCGAAAGCCATCCCCTCGCGTGCCTTTCGCTGTTGCATGGCGTAATGATTTTGCTGCATAGCCAATTCCCAAATGCGCGCGTCAAGCGCATGAAACGATGAAAACAACAAAAGTGTACTTAAGTTCTTTATTTACATGCTTACATGCGGCTGAACGGCAAGGTATCTGCCGCACAGAGGCAAGCGAATCGTAGGAGGCAGTGGCAGAAAGCGGCAGACCATGTAATGATTGCAATTACTAGGGTTACCAGCCGACAGGCAACACCAACAACTACCGATTACTAACTACATGCTGAACAATAGCTGCCAACAACTGCTGACAACAACAACAGTTATATGATGTCGTCTTAGTTTTGTTGGCCTTTGTTTTGACTATCTATTTTCGTTTTATACAGGCAGTTAGCCAGTTAGCTGTTTTGTATTTGCCACCACCACCAAATGTTAGAAGTGCACATTTATCGCTATTCCGAGCGCTTTTAACAACACCAGCAACATTGAAGGCCGGTTGAGTTCACTTCGCCGCGTTTGGCATTAGATTTCAAATGCACTACTAACGCGGCTCATCCAAGTCGGTGGCGCGAGCGGTGACGCGTGCGCGTTGCATGCCGCACACACGCCAAAGTTGTGGTTTTTTTCTCGTGCTGATGCTACGCTACTCAACTACAAACTGTAGCAAGTGTTTGTGGCAATGGTGGCAGGGATAACAAGAGCGCAATGCAAGCAATTTGTGGCAAGTGAGCACGCGCTGCTAATGCTTGTTTGAAAAATATGCGCGCAGCCATGATGATTTAGGTGAAGAATGGAGAATGAACGCAAGATTCTTGTCAACTGGTATAAAAAAATTCATTTGCTACACTTACACTTCGGCAGTGGCCCAGTTGCAAGAAATTTCTGTTGGGGGCGGTTTTTTCGCTTGCTCAGCTTTGGTTGTACAGCGGCGGTGTAATAAGCCTAATGATATGGCTACCTGCGCGACCGACAGCATGACTGCCTGCCCGTCTGCCTTGCGCGCTCGCTTGTTTCCGCCTCAACTTTTGTGTGTGCACTTGCAACCAAAGCGCAGACAATTGCAGTTGGTCTCAGCCATCAACGAACCAACCAACCGGTAACTAGCAACGATGCGCCTTAAGCTCTGTAATATTGCAGCTTGCTTCAAGATAACCGCAGTAGTGTTGGTGGAAGTAGTAGCAGCACCAATGCGCCGCTTGGTAGCAGCGTAGCAGCAAAGTGGTAATTTAAGCCGTCCACCCTCGTAATTGTGGTATTTGCGCAGAAAATGGCAGTGCGCGCATAAGAATGCTTGCAGCTGCTGGTTGTGTTTGCTGTTGTTGTTGTTGGTGTTGGTATTAGTTTGCACCATTTGAGCTGCCACGGAATGCATGCAGGCGAACGATCGTCAGTTGAATGGCGGCACCAGCAACAGGCGAATGCTGTCAGCGAAGTTATTACTCTCCGGGACTTCTTTTCTCACTCCACCGGATCTGGGCCGAAGCGCCCTTGCCGCTTGCCACTTGCGTCACTGCGCCTTGTGAGTAGCGCCCAACTTAAGTTTTCTCGATAATTTTCCACACTTTGTGGCAGACAGCTCTGCTTTGTTGCATAGGTTTGTTGCATTATTATTGGCTGCCTTGCGCGGCCGTCTTGTGTGCGGTCTTTCAGCGTCATTTGGCTGGCATTTTACCTGCTACGAGCAATAAATCAACAGCTTATGGTTGGAAAATTCTTTATGAGTTGCTTGCGGTTTTGCCTATAACTTTGAGTGGCAAGTTGTGTGGCATTTGGTTGATTTTTGGAATTTCTCAATGCATTTCAATTGCCTGCACAGCTGTGCATGGGAAGTATTCATTCTTGATTGTTTCAACGTTTCCAAAACTATATGTGAAAAGCCATTTGTTGCACTTGTTGCAAAATGTGATGATAAGTTGCAAGCTAGTTTTGTTCCCAGCCCAACTGATCGAGATTTTCCTTCGAGTGTTGTGCTGCTTTTGGTTTGAGTTTTCTTATAATCGTCAATAAAAAACGAGCTTTGGAGGTACACATCGCTTCTCCCTCTTCTTGGCGCTCTCGATCGCAATTCAAACGCACACAACGCATTTTTGATCGGCGGCAATACCTAACGGTATGCTGCTCCTACAATTTTTTTTTTTACATTTTACTATAATTTTTAAGTTTTGATTTTTCGTTTGCCACTTTTGCCGTTTGCCGCACACTGTTTCGCTTATATTTACATATTTTATGGGTTACTTGATGGATACCGGTGAGTCTCGAGGGTGCGTAGGTGCGTGCCGACAAACGCTTTGTGATGATTTATGTAAATTAATTTACATTAAATCGAATGTTAAATTTTTTTCTTAAATTGAAATTGGATACTTTATATTTTTATTCTTATTATTGCTTTTGTTTTTTAGCTATTTTTTTACGAGTCTTCTTTACTTGGAATTCAAAACAGATGATGGATGCGTAAATACCAGCAATAAATATATATATATAAAATATAAATAAAAATAAAATGATATTTACCTTATTGTGCGTTAAGAGGAGCCCTCGACTATATTAATTAAAAAAAAAAACGTTAAATTCAACTTTTACATTTGAGCCCTTGAGTTTGAAAGTGGTATAAGTCAAAAATTTTGAAAATCTAGTTTATCAGATATTTCATATCAAATCCTAATAAAAAAACATAATCTGAAGAGATTAGTCGTATACCATGAAAATTAACTTGATAAAATGTGTTAATTTTTTGGTTGGTAAACAAAATACGGTTACTGTTTTTTTTTTTGATAGTGGTATAAGTCAGTCTGTTCACAAAGTTTGGCAAAATAATTAGTAATTTTGTCATGTCTTCTTATAACGGTTCAGGTATGATCAAGTAATCCTTTTAATGTAAGAAGTATAAGTAAAGTTTCCAAGAAATGGAAACGAATAAGACTGATATCGTCTTCGGATGAATCAGTTCATACTTTAAAAGTGAATTCGGAACCTTTAAAAATGGAAGAAAGCAACACGAAATCAAGAAAGAGGACACGAAATCAACATAATTATGCACAAAATATAGGAAATATGAAAAGAAATAGTGGAGAGGAATATGAAACAAAAGAGTCGAGGTATGTGAGTGGTAAAGTTTTAGAAAAGAAAGATTGCCTTTATTCCAAAAAATATATAAATGGAATCGGATATGCAGACAGGAAAGCTAATTTTGATTCTTTTTGGAAATTAGCAAGTTTCGCAAAACAGAATTTGTTTCTGTATGGTTTGGTTCGAAAACAATCAATAAAACAAAGACGACCCAGAAATTATGAACGATATATGAGAAAATGTAGTTCTAAGTTTCATCTAAATATACGGAATGCAGAAGTTTCTGTTTGCAATACTTTTTTTGGATACTTTCAAAATATCTAACGGAAGATTAGTGTCTTAAATGCTAAAACAAATGGAACGGATGGTCGTGGCAAAATGGCTGGTTCATCTAGAAAAACATATGAAAAAAAATTAAAGTGGTACGTGAACATTTTCTGAGCTTTCCAGCATGTGAGAGCCATTACACGAGATCACATCACACTTCAGGTCGAAAGTAAATATCTAAGTGCTGACTTAGATATTCGAAAAATGTATGGTATGTGAAAAAATTTGATGAGTGCACTTACAGGAAAATATTCAATACGGAGTTCAACTTAACTCCTCGTAAAGAGACGTGCCAAAAGTGTGATTCGCTGAAACTAAAAATTGAAGCATTCAGTAATGAAGACGAGAAGTTGCATCTTACGGAAATTCATGATTCACATCTTAACAGTGCCGAACAGGCTAGAAAAAGTTTAACAGATGACATACAAAAAGCAAAAGATAACACGAGTGAATATTATAGATTCACATTTGATCTACAGAAAGTATTTTCTTATCCAAAACTTTCTGTTTCGGTAGTTTATTATAAGCGCAACATGTATGGCTCGGAAAGATTTCATTTTCAACAACTAAAAGAATCAACGAATCATAGAAAGAAAAACACCAATGGAGAAGCTGTATCTTGGCTAAAAATAGAATGAATCAGATTTCTGAAAAATGCTCCATATTAGATGTTTATAAAACTTCCTTGGATGACAATTCCGAATTCAAAGTATTACACCTCTCACCTAAAAGAGGAAGACCTAGAATATACGAAAATATTCATTTGCCTCCACTACACACACAACCATTAGTCCAATAACAGAAAAAATATGTAAAGATATGATGGATTTACTACCCTATATCCCACCAATTTTTCACATACATATTTAGCCAAGCTTTTGAATTAACTTTCTTCGCAAGATGTATAAGAATTCGAAAAATTTTCAAAAGTATTTCGATTTTTTTAATCAACATAAAAAAATAAGTGTAGGTACGCATTTCAATAGACTACCAAGTTGTATTAAAATAAAGTGCAAGTTTGAAGTGAATCGAAATTCTCATTGATTTTTTATAATATTCCCCCTGTCGGTTGTTGCTAAGCCAGCGCTCGACACCTCACCCAAAGTCTCAAATCGCTTGTGGGGTATTTCAATTTATTTATTTCAATTTATCATAAAGATATGAAGATATTACAATACATGCTTGTTTGATACAATACATACTGATTTAATTAGAAGTGTTTTTCGCATATTTTTGGGCACCGAATTTGAACGTTAACAGAGAAAATTTGTTAAATTTTATTAAAAGTTGTTTAAAGTATGACTCTTAAAAGGATATGATTTTCGTTACAGAGTGCATCATATTTTTGTAAAAAAATAATTCAAATTAAGAAATAAATACATAAATAGTCAAAATTTGTGGTTTTATAATTTTTCAATATAATTTCCGCCTACGTTCGTTCAGAATGTTTTCATGTGTGCTTTTGCGGTATACGAATAAAAAAAAAGTTGTAAGGAAAAAAATTTAACTGGGCTTCTCTTAATAGTAAATTTTTTTATTCAGTTCCGTAAATACCAAAAATGCCAAACATTTGAAAATTTCAATTACCGCCACACACAGGCGATGCCAAGCCATTCAAGTTTTACTTAGCGCAGAGTTAATAATATTAATTAGTATGCACGGCTTTTATTTATGAAATTTTACAATCACATTTTTAAAAATGTTTCGTGATCTCTTGACAACCTGGAAAACGCAGTTCCCACTTCATTCATGCCTTGATTCAGTCTTTGCATTCTTCACAGCAAGGCATGAAATTGCCCACCTCGCGCTATCCCATCATCGAGTCCGCCTATCAGTAGCCGTTGAATGCCATCCATGTAAGCCAAATTTCACACTTAACGATTTGCAATTAATATTTTCCATTATTGCATAATTTTTAATATCGAAATATTAATTCAAATGACATCCGGTAGCTGGCGGCAGCAGCTAACTATGAATGAACTGATGAATGAAATGAGTTAGAAAAATAATATATAAAAACCAAGAAAAAAAGCTAAGAACTAAGCGAAACCGACAACAATCAGACTCACCAACAGCAATTGCAACGCCGACAGTCATAATAACAACAACTATTGTTATTGCTGCTGCTGCTTCGAGCAACGCCACCAGAGTCACGTCATTCAATATCCATTGATGGTTTGTCCATAACGATCAACGGTAAAAATATTCATGCCGTACAATTTTATGGTTAGGTGTACACGTCTGCCGCTAACGCCTGGTTTATGGATATTCACGAACTCAAAACTTCTGCGATTCGCTTTTGTGTGAGCGCAATGATCGGTCAACAGGTCGTATGTCGGTGTTCTCTTGAGTTGCATGCAGCCGTAGGGCCAAGACTAGTTGCACTTCCGCCGTCGTTGGTGAGCAGAAATGTGCAATTGCTGATGTACTCGTAGACACTTAGCTGCTTCTTCCGATTTCGCTGGCACACGAGCTGTTGCTGCCCAATTCTGTTGTTGATTATCGCCTGATTGGATGCGCTTTTGTTATGAAATTAACCCAGTCTTATGTCTCATTGGTTGGGCTCGAAAGTCAGAGAGCAGCAAATATCGAATTAATGCAATAAATGGATTGAGTGAAGAGAGACGTAAAAACTAAATAATAGAGACATAACAATTTTGTATTGTATTTGAATAGAAATCGACCATTACTTTTTTATGATCTGGCAATGTCAAAACGTCATGTGAGATTTATGTTTTTAACGCGGTGCAGTTCATGATTGAGCAACGTTTGGGGAAAAAAATAAAAAATTACAACCGAACTTTTGAGCGGATGCTTGCAACTTTAAATCGTTTGAGCCCATCTTAATAATTTTTCCATAAGTCGGGATGTGCGTGCTGCAAAATTCAATATTTTTGTGTGCGAGTGACGCAAATGCCACCGCACTTTTGCCAGCGTTTGATACAGCTCTCGCTACAACTCTGGAGCTCTACTTTCGGTATAGCCATCGGCGTCGTCCTCGATTTTTCCTTAGATCCTTTCGGCTGTTAGAGCATCACCCGGCGGCTGTTCCGAAAACTGCACAGTAAAAATTTTAGTTTAATATTAATACCAATTTGGTGTTTATATATAACAATTCCAGAAAGTATAAAATTAAAACCATTCCGGTTTCAGAAAAGAGAGAGAGAGAAGTTAATTAAAATATTCTCTTTAAAAAACCAAGAATGAGACTGAATTATATACTTTAAGGGCTTAAAAATAACAAAATAACTTTTAGGCCAGCGCCGGCAGCACATCGCGATAGCCTAGCGGCTAGCAATATGGGCTTCCGATCCAAAATCCTTGGTTCGAATCACAAAAAAAAATTTTTTTTATACATTTATTTTATTTTGTTTTATGGTATGTTTATGAGGAGATTTTTTTCATGGCAGAAATACACTCGGTGTTTTGCCATTGCCTGCTGATGGGCGACCGCTATTAGAAAAATGTTTTTATTAATTTTGCTTTCACCGAGATTCGAACCAACGACCTCTCTGTGAATTCCGAATGGTAATCACGCACCAACCCATTCGGCTACGGCGGCCGAATACATAAGTGAAATAATAATAATAATACTAATACTTTCTTGGTTTTACTTTAAAGCAAATAATAGTAAAGTTCAGAGTACATTAAAATTAATTGAGAGTGAGAAAATTTTTTAATACTTTTTTGGTTTTACTTTTAAACCAATAAATTTTAAATTGAATATAATTGAAACTTAAACTGAAACCAAAATAGCTTGAAACATTAAAGAGAGCATTTTAATGTTTTTTTGGTATTACGTTAAATCTAATAGGTATTAAATTTCAAAAACGCAACGCTCAGCACCAATTAAAGTTTTGTTTTAAACCCATTTTGGAATTAAAATAATTGTAAGAATATTTCATCGTCTTAAAATAAAACTTTTTAGAATTAAAAATCAAATTTAATTCCAAAATTGTATAAATTCAATAGCAACTGGTATTAAATATAAACCATCATTTTTTACTGTGTGGTATATCAAAGGCAAGTCTGTATTTTTAATCGTTGAAGAAGGCGAAGCTAAATCAAGTTATAGGAAGAGGTCAATGATTTTTGCTAAGACAAAGGGATTTATAACTAGAACCACAGTGTTATTTGATGTTTCTTGTGGTGTAACAAAAACAGAAAACCATTGAATCCACCTAGTCGTAAAAAATATGTGGAAATAATTTTTAAATTATCGAAATGTTTGGCTTTCTGTCTATTGTTGACGCAGATCGCATATGCTTCAAATGTGAGAGATCGGAATTAGATCGCAAAGCTGTCGAAGGAAGGACAGGTCCCTTAAGAGCAGAAAATATCCTCGAAAAAATGACAGAAAGCGCACAAAATTGGCAGCTTATGGGCACATGCATAGAGCGAGTCCTGCGCGCCAAAAAACTTAGCATGGGCAGAGATGCTTAACTGATATGCTAACCTTAACCTACCTATCTATTTAGAAGATAAACCGATGATTCTGGGAGAGTAAAAGAGGCAGTCTTTATAAGAACGCCTACTTGGATCTTCTCGGTCTTCGATGAAATGCTAGCGTAGCTTCGGAGCAGAGGAAACATGCAAGCAAGGAAGAGCAGGGATTGTTTTAATGGCACAGCACTTGACGCAGCAGACGACGATCGCTGTAAGTGCGAAGGCTTTTTAAACTCAACCTAACCGTCACAAAAAAATAGTAAAAAAATGGCTGCTCGATTAATTATGAGATGAAAATGGAACCATAGGAGCACCGTACAGAAGACGGCTATGTATGCAAAATGCCTTTTCAACGGAATCCACAAGAAAGTCGGCGCAGAGTATGCACACGACAAACTTGCGTGCGCACAACCTTCTATGAAAGCTCTTTCACTGCCACATGGAACGAAATCAGACATTTAGCCGCTGACAAAAATCATTGGAGAGCCTTTGTCTTTCTACAAGTCGGTCCGATTAGAAGCGATAGTATGTGGATAAAGACGTTTTTTAAAACAGTTGTAAGACCTGGAGTATGCCATTTAAAATAGATCTGTTTAATCAAGGAATACAAAAGCAAAAACAAAAAACTGACAAGTAGACAGCTTCCCAAGCAGTATATTTGTTTGTGCGCTGCTAATGACATAAAGTAAATGTGTATGATATTTTTGTAATAGCTGCCTGAAGTAGAAATCCAACCTGCTCTATAGGTGCGGTCAGTGGCAAGCAGGATCAGAAGCACAGACCGCCTTGAGGGGCGAGGCAACAACGTAGTTCACTCACAAAAAAATCAATTACAAGTAGTTTCAGTTTTAATTTGCACTTACACCTATTTGCATACATACATACACACATACATTGCGGCGCTATATAGATACCCGTAGATGCTTTTTCACCCTAACTGCAAGAACCTTGCATAGGGCGATGAATCATCAGGCGCAAAACAAAATACCACTCGTAGCTTTAGAAACAGAAAAACTACCAACCGCATCACCAAAAGCAGCAACAACAACAAAGACCCCTTATTCCAAGTTAAATGTTGGCGTTAAAAAATAAAATTCAACAAAACAGCCAAGGACGGATGTGGTTTGCTGTGTGCAACATACTGCTGAAAGTTGTTGTTGTTGTTTTAAATGCATGCATACACACATGCGCTTGTTCAATTAATGAAAATTTCTGCATGCATACATCAATTTGCTGGTTGCCAACTAGCTGTTGTTGTTGTTGTCCCGTAGCCACACAGTTTGTAACTTTCGATCAAAGTCAAACAAATTATTTATGACACAGTTGCAACTAACAATAAAAGCTAAAAAACCACAATAATGGCTGCAACATCAAACCCGCGCCGTTTAGTAGCCACGAAAAGCGCAACTATCAAAACATAAACACTAAATACAAAAACAATCATTTGCTAAATCAAAAAAAAACTCCACAAAAGTTTGGTGAAAATTAAACGTGTTTTTTCATGTCCCATTCAATATGCAGCGAGTGCTGCTGGACTGTGCCGCAGCGGCAATTGATTAGAAGGCGTAACTGTTGTGACTGCCGCGATTTGCAACCACACGCGGTTGCACGTCGATAAGTTTGTTTGAAGATGTGCGCTTGCGGCTCGCTGGCCACCCTCTTCGGTTGATGCTTTCCTATTGGTTTTGCTATTGACCAGTGATTATATGTTTTTCACTTTAATTCACCTGTCATTTTCTATGGTGGGTACCAGTGTCTCTTTCGTCTTTCTTTTTTATTTTTTTCCTCTTCCCTTTTTCAACTGCTTTTCTTTCGCTTTGGATTTCTTCTCCCCTTTTATCTTCGCTATTTTCTATTCTTTTTTACGTCGTAACCAACTTGTAGAAGGCGCTCAGAAAGCGTTTTCAACTCTCAAGTGTGCGGGGCGGCGTATGGCCAAATGTTGCATCAGCACATACAGACGCAGGCATTTACACGCTACGCGACAATTGATGCATTAAGTGATGTGGCCAGTTTCATTGCGAGCCCTATAAAGTACTGCCAGCATATTGTCGCTTCTGTTGTGGTTAAGGGCCATTACTAGTGTCGTTGTTGCTACTGTTGTTCGCTTGCCAACCGTGGGAGCAAAATCGTTGTACTCATACATACGCACATACTTATATACATACTTATGTACGTGCAAAGCGGCGAAAATTAGTGTTGGCTGTCATTCGCGTTTGCGGTTTTTGATCCTGTTGTTGTTGCTGGTGCCATTGTTACCGTTTTTGATGACGTTTACTATGTAGTTTTTGTTGTTTCCTTGGCGTCCAACGCTTTCGAGGTTACACTGCACTCTCAGGCACTGGGCTATTATTTTCGTTGCCGCGGGTTGCGGCTATTTTTGCACTTCCTGCTGTTGCGGCAATAAAAGCATTGTTTTTATACGTTTATTGTTGTTGTTTTTTTTTATAAAATCCATTGGTGAATGTCATTTGCTGTCGTTTTCCTTCCCATATTATTACACTGGCTGATTTTGACTTGCTATTGTTGTTGTTGTTATCATTCTGTGGTCAGCACACACATACGTGCACAGCAAAGAAGGAAGCGACACTGACACGCTTAACTTACAACACTGACAAAAAGGGCAGACAACTTGACACAGGACGTTGCATATTTCACATGCCACAATTGCGCGCAGTGCAACAGTAACCAACAGTGCAAGAAAAGCCCAAGAGAAAGGAACAAAAAGAAGTGCGTCAAAGGAGTAAAGCTCAAAAGCAAAGCAAATACATAGGAGCGAAAAAAGTAAAAACAAAAGAACATGCTTTTGATGCATCGAATTTGTAATCAAACTGATGCCACGCACTGAAATGTTCGAATTTATTAAGCCACAGAGGCGCAGAGACGCAGGGAATGCGACAGATACGAAAATGTGTGCCCCTGTTGTTTGCTCTGATTGCTAGGCATTACACTTATATACATACATACATACATACGTATGCGTGCTGGCCTTAAAATCTAAAATGTGGCAACAAGTTTAAATTAGCTGCAGCTGGAATGCCGGAGAGACAATAAAACATAAAAAAACAAAAGCTTTTACTGCGCACTCCCGCATAATGGAACAAAAGACAACCTTTGCGGTAGCGGTGAAGGGAAGCCCATTGAGTTACACTGAGTGGTTGCAACGAAGAAAATCACGAAATATGTTCGAGTAAGAATTTTCGTATGCTAAAACTCGACAAACGCTCTGATGAGATAAAAAAATATTCTAAATTTATCTAAACTGTATTTACCATTAAAACTTAAAGAACTTGATTTTTCCCAAAATATAAAAATTAAGCTAACTTTCACTTTATTTATTTTGCTAGATAGTACCAAAGAGCTTTTGTTGCATGCAAGAAAAAATATATCCACTATATTTTAAAAGCTCCAGCTCGGCACAGGATAAATGCACATTTTTTGTTGAGTAATGAAAAGATTTAAGAAGAAAAATTAAGTGATAATATCCTTATCTGCAAAGTGCATATTGCGTGCGAGAAAATATGAGAATCTTCAGTAGCCTCACTTTACGACAAAATCAAATTTTACTATAATTTCATGGAAAAAGGAGGTGTTAATATGCACTTTTTTATGCATGCGAGGAAATTCACGAGAAATAAAAAATATTAAAAATCTAAATAAAGCATTAAAAATATGCATTTTAAGAAAGGAAAATTTATGTTATATTTTTTCAAAATGGGATGTTAAATAAATCTTGTTACATGCGAGAACATATGCAGCATTTTCACAGCCCTAGACTGCCACAAAATAAATTTGTATTATAATTTTAAGCATTTTAAAAGAAAAGTTAGGTGCTAATATGATTATTTTTGTTTAATTCTGATGCAAATACAATTTTATTGGATGCGAGAAAATACACGGAAAATAAAAATAATGTAATCATTTTCAGAAAACAAAGGTGGCGTTATATTCTTTTAGGAACGGGATATAATATATAATAAATAAATTTTATTACATGCGCGAAAATATAAAATTTCTTCGGAACTCCACACTACTACTTAATAAATGCTTTTTTTGAGTAATGAAAGTATTTTAAAAGAAAAATTAAGTGCTAACAATATTCATTTTTTTTCTAATTTTTAAAAAAATGTTATATGTTTGACTAACAACTACGGCGGCCGCCGTAGCCGAATGGGTTGGTGCGTGATTACCATTCGGAATTCACCGAGAGGTCGTTGGTTCGAATCTCGGTGAAAGCAAAATTAATAAAAACATTTTTCTAAAAGCGGTCGCCCCTCGGCAGGCAATGGCAAACCTCCGAGTGTATTTCTGCCATGAAAAAGCTCCTCATAAAAATATCTGCCGTTCGGAGTCGGCTTGAAACTGTAGGTCCCTCCATTTGTGGAACAACATCAAGACGCACACCACAAATAGGAGGAGGAGCTCGGCCAAACACCTAACAGAAGTGTACGCGCCAATTATTTATTTTTTATTTTTTGTTTGACTAACAAAGCTATAAGAAGATTAACAGACATAATTAATGCTTGCCTTGCACTAAAATATGTACCCACCTGCTGGAAAGTTGCGGTAGTCATAATGATACCTAAACCAGGCAAACCGCAGCACGAATCGACGTCGTACAGACCAATATCGTTACTACCGACGATTTCAAAAGTTTTTGAGAAAGTACTACTGGAACGTTTTTAAAAGATTGAATCCTATCCCGCAACACCAATTTGGCTTTCGCGCTGAACATTCCACCACTGAGCAAATTCATCGAATAACTAGTAAAATTGAAAAATCCCTTGAAAACCAACAAGTTTGTTCTGCTATATTTATTGACGTAGCTAAGGCTTTTGACAAAGTTTGGCACGCAGGTCTATTAAAAATTTAAGAAGCATTCTTTCACCTGACTTCTGTGACATTATAGAGTCATACCTACAAGACAGATTTTTTCAAGTAAAATATGAAAATGAATTTTCTGAACTAAAGCCAATCAAAGCAGGGGTTCCACAAGGCAGCATTCTTGGACCTGTTCTATACTTACTCTACACATACGACATGCCATCACCTAGAGCTTCATTCATAGCCACATTTGCAGATGACACTGCAATCCTCAGCTGTTGACAACACAGAAATAAAATCAACACAGAAACTTCAAAACGCTGTCGATGAAATAGCGGCTTGGACGACTAAATGGAAAATTGCGTTGAATAACTCAAAATCTACACATATTAACTTTACAACCAAAAAAATTACATGTCCCCCAATAAGCATATTCGACAATCAAGTACCGTACTCAAATACTGCAAAATATCTCGGTATGACACTGGATGCGAAACTTAAATGGAAGGAGCACATCAAGATGAAAAAAGATGAACTAGAAATGAAATTGCGAAACCACCAATGGCTCCTGAGCAGAAACTAGCAACTGTCTGTTCACTGCAAGCTGACCATATACAATCAAATACTAAAGCCGGTCTGGATGTATGGTGCACAACTATGGGGTTGTGCAAAGAAAAGCAATATAGAAGTCATACAGCGCTTCCAAAATAAAATACAGTGATCTTCATCGTGACTTAAAATTAACAACCATCACCGCAGAAATTAACAAATTGGCAGCGTCTCACCAGGAAAGACTTCGCCTACACCCAAATCAAGAAGCTAGCAATTTGCTTAATAGTAGCAATCTAAGAAGACGATTGAAGCGTACAAAACCTTTTGAACTGGTAACTCATGCTCAATAATATTCAATAGAATGTATTTTTTTTTTTTTTTTATATTACTCGATGTAAACAGCTCGTTTTTCAGTCATGACTAGTTGTTGTCTTAAAAATAAATACAAAAAAAAAATGTTTGACTGTGACGATGAATATATTTGATGAGAGTTCTCGCTAGAGACCTACTTCGATATAATATCATTTTCTTTTTAAAAAATACATAGGCATTGATCCGAAATAGAGGAGCATAATTATACATAGCACAAAAACTCCGCATTGTTGTATGGTAAGCTGCCAAAGCTGATGACCGAATGCTTTTTGGGTTCGAAACTCTGGACATCAAACATCAAATCATAGAATACATTTTTCATATAAAAACTAAAGAGCTTCCCACTCAGCTCTCAATTTATAGTTTTTCTTGGCACCCTTACGTAGAATCTAACAAAGTAAGTGCGCATTAATTAATATGAATCCCTAAAACTTTTCAAATTTCAAGAGAAATTTATGATCTACCTAAGATACTTTCCCGCCCAACATTGTTCGGAGAGTTCCAGGTTGTTTCAGCCACAGCTGCAATTCTTGTGGTTACTATGGTCATATTATTCGATTATCTCAACAAACCCAATTTGAAAATTGATGTTGCCAGTCACAGCATGGAAAAATTGAAACAAAATTAAAAATCCAGCATACGATAATTTTCGCGATTCCATATCACAATCGTTAGCAATATTAGAATCATAAAATTTTCAAACATGAATACAATAGTAACAACATTTCTCTTCACGAAATTTCGAGATAGGCAAATCACTTTTAAAAAACTATTAGAGAAGTAAAAATGTATAAAAAAATATTTGGAAAATCTCAAGCAAATATGTCAAATATGCTCAACTTTTTCAATTTCTTTTTTGTTTTTATTTTTATCTTATGTTCTTCTTAGTTCGCCATTCAAGGCCTTTTACAACTATTCTGTAATTTTTCACAGTGTCTCGCAAAAGCACACATACACACACATACATACATATGTGCATACCAACATATCTCTCCATGCTCTTAGCGTCTCTTCCCATTGCAGAATCACTGATGTACGCATTAACGTCTCGTGCACTACCTTCCAATACAGCCTTCCATGCAGCGCTTTCAACCAGAAACGCACCTTCATATTTACAGATGCAGTTCTCAATGGTCTGCGTTGGTCTACGTTGGCCTGTGCAACGAAGACACCGAATGATGGATCACCGTAGATAAGCGCTTTTTCGCGTAAAGCGTATCTTGAGCGCACATAATCGCATCAGTCAGTTTTGCGATGCGTTAAGTTGCAATATGTGCTGCGACAACAACAAATACAACATAAATCAACAACAAAAACAATCAGCAAACGCACAGTGCGCACAAAGCAATGCAATTGAATTATGGACAGTGAAAGGATGTGTGGCAAGCAGGCAAGCAGGCAAACCGGCAAACAAGCGAGCAGGCGGACAGTTAGCGAGTTATGGGTTGCTTGCGTATGTTGCATAGTACACACAGGCACACACACACTAATGCATGAACATACGCGCATGTTGGAAATGTGTGCTTTGTGGCATTTCTGTTGTTTGTCTGCATTAGCGAGGCTCTCACCTGTTGCACGGCTATGCTGTGTCGCCATGGTTTGTCCACCGCGCGCCAATCGCCAACCGACAACCGCCAACCGCCAGCCACATCTGTCTGATGGCTTGTCTGTCCGTTTGAATTTAAAGTGCACGTCGTCATCATCATCAGCAGCAGCAGCAGCGGCAGCAAAAGTAGCTTATCCAATGCGCCCCAACCGTATGCACATTTTGTGTGCGGACTGATGGCTGCCATTTGTTGGCTGGTCGCTAGTAGCTGCTGCCCGCTGCCTGCTGCCTGCCACATGCAAGAACGGCATTAAGCAGTGCTGCAGGCTCTTCCCTTTTCAGCGCCGCTACGCCTGCCGACCACCGCATTAGAAGCGTATTTAACTTCTAATAGCTTGAATTTTAATCAGCCGTGGGTGCCGGGAAACAACTACACAGCTACAACAGCAACGTCGTCGCAAATGGCGATTGCATGCTGCATACGAATGTGCCGTCTGCTGTGGCATGTGAAAATTGAATTTTCCATATGAGTAAACTGGGTTCGCATGTTGGACTCTAATATTTTGGCGCTTGTTGCGCTGGCGGTTCCTTGGCTGTCTATTCAGCTGTCTGTTGCACATTTGAATGGCGACGCCACAAATGCAAAACCCAAAAACACTCGCGCCGAAAGGAAAACATCAACCAAATAATAAAATTTCATTTCGATTTTCTTATTGCTTATGCCTATGCATTTGCCACAAATTAGTTGCAAGCCACAAAAATCGCTTAGCTATTTTTACTATTTTTCCATTACTTTACTGTTAATGTGGCAGCAACGCATTTATATTCGCTATTATTTCTTTAAGCGTCGTTCGTGGCGTTGTTGTTGTTGTTTTTGTTGGCGTTCTTGCCGTTTTATGACACTACCATCAACAATTGGAATATTCCTGCTGTTGCTCCCCAACCGTTGCTGTATTAGCTGTTGTTATTATTGTTGTTGTTGTCATTGCAGTGCTGCTCACTGATCTTGGGCTGGCATTTGGGCACGCTCGAGCTGCCATACGAAGTCATTTCTCTGCTTAACGCATAAAAGCCATAACGAAAGTTTAAATGATTTCCTTCCAAATGCGCTGTTGCAACTGCTGCCATGTGTTGGTGTTGGTGTTGATGTTGCGCTGTCACTGCAGCTAAATGCTGCCCGTGTGGAGGTCGCACTTCTGCTGACATTGCTGTCATCGATATTGATGCCGCTGCTACTCTTCTTCTACACACTACCTCTTGCCAACAACAACTCGGTCGAGAGGCGAAAAGGACGAAAAAAATTTTCAATTAAATTTCATAGCAAATCGATTCTTATATGCTCATAAATAGCAACAACAAAAGCAACTATAGTAACAACAGCAGCAGCAGTGCTAGCAATTATACGACATTACAACAATACCAAATGCAACAAACTTAATGACATACAGCAATAAAACAAAGAACAGTAGAAATAAAATCAGTACTCAGCGCAGCCTACTCCGTCAACTTCGGGCCAACCAGCCGGGCCTTGAGTTAGGCGGCCAGCACGAGAATGGTTACTCATGCGCATTCAGTCAGTCAGCGAGTGAGTTTGCCATTTTTTCAGGTAAGCTAGATCGCACCGCGGCTTGACGTTGTGCTGATAGGAGGTGTGGTTGGGGCGGAGCGGGGCGGCGTGATGTGGGGTGAAAAGTACTAAAAGGAAACAAATTGAAAATTCCTGACTTTTGGGAAACCTCGTGGAGACCCCACAATGTGACCTCTATTTTTGCTGTTGTTGTTGTCGAAAATACACACACACACACACAATCATGCAACGGCTGGCTGCCGTCCAGATGCCTAGCCACACTACCGCCGCCGCCAATAGCAGCACAAGCGGCAACCAAAAGCTGATACAATGCAATACGAACAAGAAGGTGTAAATAAATATGGGTAAGTTGGCAGGAAACACTTGAAGGTGTATTTACGAGCCTGTAAAAGGTGTGAAGGTGTTTTTAATTACTCTACTGCACGGTTTAACAACACAATGCGCACTGCACATGCACACACACACACACATGCCAGCCTCCATACGAGTATACACCGGCGCAAAAGAGGCTGTTGGCGTAGAAGTGTCACTAGAGGGAATTCAAGAATTTCAGTTTAAATTAATTTTCGCACTCAGCTGCTGAAAGAATTTGTAGGCTTTGGGATACATTAATAGTTGCTCAAGGCGAAAATATTTATACAGCATTTACATCAAAATTATTTAAATGAAATTCATGCATCTAGTCGCATCACTTATCATTTACAGCTTTCTGCAGAAATAATTTTACTTTTTCCCCAAAACTTTTTCCCATATTCACACCCTTTCGAAGAGCCCATTCACACACTCACAGACACACAGAGAGGGAGGCACATGCAAGTGCATTCAGAAACAAGTCACACAAGCAGCTGTAGTCCGACTTGGAAATAGTAAATTTGTGGCTTCCCACCAATCTGCCGCCAACACCAACCACTCCAACGCCACGGCGAACGTACGCCGAAGGTAAATTTGAGGCAAATGTGCATGAAATGAGGATTTAAGTGCTCCCATTAAACAAACGCTAAGCTGCAAATGCTGAACAGCCAACTCAACTCTACTGCACTCCACTCCACTTCACTCCATTCCACTCCACTCTACTCTACTCTACTCAATTGACTGCCCAACAGAACGACAGCACGTCGAAGGCTGTGAGTATTTGGCTGGCTGGTCGCTCGGTTTGTTGCCAATATTTACATATGTACATGTATGTATGTATGTACCACAGCGGCTCAGAAACTGTCCCATTAACGCTGGCAGCAACACTTCATTTGAATATCATTAAGCTGCGGCATTCTTCGCTTGGTGTTTGCTGCCTGTTCGAATTAAGATATACAATCCCGGAACAATTCAGAAGGTCGGGCTCCCGGAACAATTTGGGGTATCGAAAAATTTCGGCAGATTTTGATATATAGTAACCACTTATTTTTAATCAATTTTGTTAACTAAAGGGTGGCTAAGTTCCAAGACCCGGTATTGATTTTGAATAAAATACAATTTTTTTAGAAAATTATTGTCATTTTTCTTCATTATGATAATATTGGTATGGCTCAATTACGTATCAAACAAAATATCGGCCAACTGAGTGAAGGCAATCAATCTCAGTGCACTTTGTAAATTTCGGGATCCGTTTCACTATTAACGTTTCATTATATATTTATAAATATTCGTATATATATAAATATAATTAGCGCTTACACCCTATTTGGGTGCTTGAAAGAACTCCTCCTCATATTTGTGATGAGCGTTTTGATGTTTGCCATAAATGAAGAGACCTTCGGTTTCATGCCGCCTCCGAAAGACAGATGTTTCTTGATGAGGAGATTCTTCATGGCAGACAAACTTTTTCTATCAATTGGTCTTTCATGTTCGGGATTTCGAACCTATGCACTTCAGAATAGTGCACGCTTCATTCGCACGTTGGAAAATAAAATTCAAAGAAAAATAAATTTGCATTTTGCAACCTGCAAATTAAAATAAACGCTTTAAGACGGTAAATAAATAAGGGCAAGCAAGAGTTGCATCTCTTTTTCAGTTAGTACTAACCTTAGACAGACAGCTCTTAAAATTTCATGATATTCCATTCAATACTTCGTGAGTTATTGTGCTACGAGTGACGCTGCTTTTGTTATTATCAAAAGAGAAAAAAGATCAAAAAGAATTTCGTGTTTTAATTTTGCACTGCTTCTTGATGGGAAAAAGACTGTTCAAGCGAAGCAATGGCTCTAAAAATATTATAGGGACTCCGCTTGATCAGTAACAACAATAAAACGATAGTTTACTGACTTCCAACCTGGGCGTAGAAACACCGATGATGCACAACGCAGTGGACGTCCAAATGAGGACACCAGAGGTAACACCAGGAAACATCAAAAAAGTCACTAAATCATTTTGTGTGAACAAAAAGTGAAGTTGTGTGAGTTAGCTGCCATCGTAAAGGTATCAAAAGAATGCGTTGGGTTTATACTGTATGAGCATTTGACTGTGAGAAAGCTTTATTCAATGTGGGTGGGTGCCGCGTTTGCTCACTGTTGACCCAACGCACCATGTCACAAGTCAATCAGAACAATGGCAAAACTACATGAATTGACTCCCAGCGTCTACTGGCTGTTCGCAGGCCTAAAAGAAATGCGCGCCGTAAGAAATTTCGCTCGAATGAAGAGCTTATCGCTGAAACTGAGGCCTATTTTGAGGCAAAAGATAAATCGTACCACAAAAGTGGTATTGAAATGTTAGAGCGACGCCAAAATTATTGCGTTGTTCTTGATGGAAATCACCTTGATAAATGAAGCTAGTTTTGGACCAAAACAAACGTGTTTTTTTTTGTTAGCCCGGAACTTTTGCATCCATGTGTTATTTCGCCTTGCAATATTACTTTTAATGCTTATTTTTCAAAGATTCGCTTACACTTTGTCTTAAGGCTGTTACATACGTCGCCATATCTTCATATGATAGAGCTTCATTAGGAATTACATAACAACTCAATTAATTTTTGCTTCATTGAAAAGAAATTAGTGCAATTAAAAAAAGATCTAATTTGTACAAACTCATATTTCTATTACACTAACAAAAAACTTACTTTCTAAAAAACCTTAGATACCTGTCCCGAAATCCCGATACTCCAGAGACCATTGTTCCCGGCCTTTCACTGCCGTGCATCCCACGAGAGTCACGGTATTCGAGATATTATCTCCCGGTATTAGATGCCTTGTCCGAGCACAATACATAATTAATTTCACTTCTTTTTGTTTGCCACACACTTAGCGCCGCACTGGAGTCTACCTTCTGTTGGTCTTTATTTTCGGCTATTGCACCTGATAATGTGCATTTTGAGCCCCCACATGCTGGCGCCAACAAATGTTTACCATCTTTTCTATTGTCTATTTTGATCTGTTGCACGCACGACTGGCGCAGCTCGCCGCTGCCGCTTTCAGTGACAATTGATGATGACCATTAACGAAGACATGCATCGATTGGAAGAGCCAAATATACAAAAGTACAAATGTTGGTATGTTGAAGAAAGGTGGTTGGGAATGTGTGCTTGGGAAATGTGTGCTTGGTGGTCCGCCAGCTACTTTGAAAAATGTGCGTAAAATTTGACGCTCATAAAAATGTTTACTAATGACTGCTGCCGTTGTCACTCATTAGCATTTACATAAGAATATTGTGGATAGTTGCGCATATGAGTTGGGGCATTCTTCACAACGCTTTTTTTTTCCAATTGGCGCCACTTTCCCCCATTCTACACCTTACCGTTACGCGCTCAGCTTTCTCGGCTCACTGCATACAACTAGCCGCGCGCTCCACCTGCTCTACTCACTATATTTTATCAATGCAAGCAATTGCGCGCCGATCCCACTTTGCATTGATTCTTACTGTAACGCCTCAAACAAATAATCCACTTTTCAACACCTCATTTGTTGCAAGCAATTTGTGCGCGCCTCGTTGCATGCAAAAAAACAAACTTACACTAGATAAATATGCAATACAAAACGGAAAATTAATTGAAACCGCTTTCACACACACTCACCCGTTTACGCGATTGCTGCCTAGCGCCAACATACATTTTTCAAATTCATATGCATCTGTTTGGCTGCCGCTGAGAGTGCGCATGCGCGCGCGCGTACAAGTGATAATTAATAAGCTCGAGCACGCACACACACTCACACATGCAGACACATTTGCACGTCATGCGCGTTTTCAATTTAGTAGCAGCGCAAATTTTTTAATTGCAATGCGGCAACTCATCTCGCCACCACTTAATTAATATAACAAATTTGTGTTGCATGTCTGTGGCGCATTTGATGCCATGCGCAGCGGCACTGCTTGCGATGCTGTTGTTTCTTCTTTTTGGCGCTCACTTGTATTTGCTTTTATGCGGCACGCTGTTTCGCGCGCCCAACCGCGTTTTGTTTTCACAGCAATAAAACTTAACAAAGCAGGCAACTACAACTTTAGCTGCGAACAGAAATGTTAATGTAAATTATTGCTATTCAATTTTTATCCAGCGCTTTTGTCTTGGTGCTATTTTCTTTTATTGTTCTTCAAACATTTATTGCGTCTGCGCAAATGATTTTGCTCATTAACACCTCAGAAACACCTTTGAAATAAAATTTGAAATTCAACACCGCGCTTTGACGCGCGATCAACAACGCTGATAGCGATCAGCAAAGCCAGTCGGCCGGAGCGCGCTCGCCACTGCAGAAGCCAGCTGTAGCGATGCTTATCATCGCTGTGCGCCATTAGCGATGCAATTTGTGGATGTGGTCGATGGCTGCGACACTGTGCGGTGGCAGCAATGAAGCGCATAAAAACGCAAAACAGGATATTGCATTAAAATGCCAAGTCGAGGAAGTGGTTGGGAGAGTTGAAAGGGGTGGCGGTGGCGGGCGTGTCTATCCGCTTGATGGGCGAAGTGAAAAAACTCGTTTAATTATTGGCTAAAACCGCATTTCATTAAGCTGCAAAAATGCGTGCGTCTGCTTGCAACGCACTCAACGCTCGCACAATGTTCGTTGCGTAGCGCCCACAACTGGCTAACAAACTAACAACAATAACAACAATAGCACAAGTGTGTATGCAACATTTTCCGCCACAATCATCAGCATTAAAAAAGCAGCTGGACAGCGAAACAATAAACTGCGCGTCATCAACATGAGCAACATCAACAGGCAAACGATGCAACATCAAATATGCAACAGATATACAAAAGAGAAAAACTGAAGAAATGTTATTGCACCGCTTCAACTACTTATACGCTGCAGCCAAATGTTGCACATGTCTGCCTAGGTTCGCGCTAGACAGACAGCACCCAGCACAAGAACGCCGATGTTTGTGTGTCTGTAAGTTATGTACGTAAGTGAGCTAGCAACATGTCCGCCAGCAGCAAGCACTTTTTCATCAAGACATTTAGACAAGTGGACACTGACGCGGCTACCACATTTGCTTGGCTGACCGGTTGGCAAATAGCCTGCCTTCCTGTCTGCCTGCCCGCCCGCCTGCCTGCCTGCCTTTCAGTGGCCAACGACTAGCCAGCTTGCGGACAGCTAATGTTGTCCAGTATGGTTGTAGTCGTTGAAAAACGCTTTGGGGCGTAAACACACCCACCCACCCACTGCTGGCAAGCTAGCTTAATCGCTGGCAGATTTCATGAATGTTGCAAATAAGCCATGAATTGGAATGGAGCGACAGCGATGGAAAGCTGCATTGGTATGACGACAAGAATGTTACACTGTAAATAAATATGGGAAAATCGCAATATTTCAGCACACGTTTTAAGGCCTGTCCTATGAGATATTAGAATCTCAATGCAATCACTAAATCTTCATACAATTTGTGACACCTTTTCACAGCAGGAGAAGGAAGCTACTTCAGTTAAATTGGCTGAGTAAAGCCGTTTCGGGGGTCTAAATAAATATTGAATTCATTCATAAAATATTTAATTCAAATTAATCAGCAGACATTTGCGGCAATCGAGTTTGCGCTGAGAGTGGCGAATCTGCGAGTGTCTTCGGATATGAAAAATCTTGTGTTATTCGAAATTATAGCATCTTTTATGTACGTGAGCGCCGGTCTACGCTGCTATTAATCGAAACTGCTTAACAAAACCCAGTAGCTGACACGTTGACTCATACACAGTTGCTGGAAAAAAATGAAGAAATATTGTGATCAACTATGCAGAATAAGTGTCACAGTATAAGTTCGATTTTCTTATACTTTTGTTGTTATTTGCTAGTAGCATGGACTGAGAAACTGGTCTAGAACCAGTACAAAAAGCATCTATATATATCTGTTGTGTTTTGATTGTCAAGTATAATTTCATTAGCGACCCGTAGCCAAACACCTGGGTAAACATATTTTATCAGAGGAGGAAATAAAACTCAATAAAAAGGGGGAATTACTAAAATTTATTGAGGAAGTTGGGTTCAGAGAAAATATTCGAAATCCACGAACGTGGCACATCTTTTAGCTCGCAGTGCTAAACTTCTCATAATATTAATACTAATCTCCTTGCTTACGCAAAACCAACCCAAAGCCCGCTAGGCGTGCGAAGTGCCTTATTGATAAGCTTCCTTCTTAAAACTCAGATATCCTTTTTTGTTCCCATTCACTGTTTCCGTCAATACAATTGAACTCTGCTATGAATTTACACTTGCTAGTCAAGCAGCACGTGAAGAGCTCCACTAAAGTTTGCTTTGAAAAATTGCCTGGATTCTGATGTCTATGGTGCGCTAAGCCTGAACATTTGCAGAGTTAGCGAAGAGACCTATTGTATTTTAGCAAGACCCCACCAAGAGGCCGCCATAGTAGATTAGTAGTAGGGTTTGTGCGTGTCTACTACTCGACGTAGCTCGGGATCGAGACCCTTTGTAGACATAAGACACCAAATAATTGAAGAGGTTTTTTTTAACAGCGATCGCCCTTCACCGGGACAGATTTCCGAGTGTATTTCTGCCATGAAACAAAAGCTCTTTATAAAAAACCAAAAAATCATCTCTCGTTCGGATAAATATAGGTCCCTCGGCTTTTGGTTACTTCGACGGTGGACACTAAAGTACCATTGCTTCAGATTCAATCTGCAATACTCCGTTTTTGGTTAATTCGTCGCTCCACTCAACATCGTCTTATGGCTTGGAATCCGGATGAGTGAGAAAAATATTAATTCTGCCAATGAGTTCCAAATCAACCCGTCAACGCTCATTATTCTGGAATTTGTCTTTGACTAAGCCAGTCTCTCTTTGGTGATGGCTTTGGAACTTTAGCCATCTATGAAGATGAATACTTCTTTCACTTTTTCGTAGTTACCTCCCAATACTCCAAAAGCTCGCTAAATCATTACTTTTACTTGAAAGATGGTAGCAAAGTTAGTTAGTTGGAATGAAAGACAAAAAACGAGGGACTTAGTACCACAAGAATTATACTCAGTTGCTCAACCTTTTCTTTAATCTCTCCCATGAAGGGATTTGACTGCAGTTTTAGGAGGAAGAATATAACCAGATTCCTTCACGAAATCTAAAAAATTGTCTAAAATCCAACCATGACCATTTTGCCTCGAGTTCCAGCAGTCCGATTGTCTAAGCAAACCTTTGTTTCAGGTTCACGTTTTGTGCATCGTCAAGTCACTTAAGAAAAGCAGAGCAAATGAATAAGTACCGTATCTCACATTTAACGCATAAAGATCTAAACAACTTTTACTCCCGGTGTAATCACCAAATTAGCCATGCAATCAGTCAACGGCAACGAAAGCCTCCAAACAAAACTTCCAGTAAAATCTATGTTGATTCTACTAAATATTTGCGACTTCCTTCCTTCCTAGCTGGCCGGGCCGACGTAGACAGCGAAGTGTACAGCCGTAGGCTCCACAGCCCTACTTGGATTCTAAAAAGCGAATCAGGCTGAGACAGCAGCACGCACAAGTAGAACAAGTAAGACTGGCCAAGCATCAAAGTACCAAAACAGCAAAGCATAAAACAGCAACGAAGTGCCAGAGAGCATTGGCTTTTCAACCACTGGACAGTAGCTGCGAACCACTTGCCACAATAATTATAACTCACAAACAACGAGCACACAGCCGCAGACCGAAATGTGAAATGCAAAGGGTGTAAGTCATGGAGGGAGACCTGAGCATTAATAATTATCGGCAATTGCTTGTGCGGAAAAGCGAGCGCCTTGAATGTGTGCAGTGTGGCAGGTGCAGCTGCTGCAACCCACAACCAGCAGAAGCAACAGTGGCAGCAAAGTCATCGCTTTGGCTACTTTATACTCATTGTTAAAATTATAGTGCGATTTAATTTTTTCTTCTTTTTCTTTTTTGCATCTTATTCCAATCATATTTCTTCACATTTTAGCACAAGAACGCTTCGGCGCACAAAAACAAAAGACTGCAATAACGAACTTGCCGCGCGCGCACCTACATAAGTGTGGTATGTATGTATGTATGGGTGCAGATGTTGTCGTTGATTATCGCCAATGCAAACAAACTACAACCTCACACATTTATCTTTTGTTGTTGTTGTTTCTCTTATAATAACGCTGCTTAACACTAATTAGCAAAAAGGATAAGGCTCGAACATGCGAAAAAGAACCGGTTGTTCACGGCTGAACGGACGCGCCACGCCACAGCATACTCTTCTAAAACTACTCAGCTGGTAATGATGATGCAACCGAAACTCTCCACTACAACAATGTGCGGTAATTAAAGCTACGTAGGGCGCTCTGGCCTACTGTTCCTAGCTTTTCCTCACTGCAGTCGCTAGAGTTTTGGGCTACTGTTGACCTTACATACAAACATTTAATAGATACAACCATTTGAGCCAAGAAAGACGCTGAAGCAACGCATTTGAGCTACGCGGCGTGTGCTAACAATTTCCTTCCGCACTTTGTTGGTTTTTAATGCAACAAGGCAAACATCGAATGTCGTCGCCAGTCATCAGTAACAACACGCCTGCTTTTACCGGTATGCAAACATACATAAATATTTATTACTGCAACTGGTTAAGTTTAATTAGTGCTAAAGTGTTAATTTCGGTAGTGCCACAAAGGGCAGCATTGTGAGCGGTAGCAACCAAAAGCATCCCAGGCCAGCTGTTGGCGTAGAAAAACTACTAAACGGCTACCAAGCAAAAATGAACAAAAGCATACTTTTTGCATCCAGCTACCGTAGAACAGCTGCATTGGTAGTAAAATTAATTAAATTAATACGGGTGTTTATAGTTAACCAGAGTTGCAACAGCTGAGCACAAGCGAAAAACACAAAACTTTATGCCGACAACAGTGGGCGATTGAGTAGTTTATATTTTATTAACGCGGAGTATCTGGGCGCTGGCTTGGCGCTTCTTTCAAATATTAAAACAAAGTAATTGGCAGCTAAAGTTGGATGTGCGTAACTGCTTAACAAAGTCGTAGCTATTAAATTTTTTCGATGAACAGGCGGCCATAATTAACTTGTCTGCGGCAGCTTTCTGAATGTAGGCGCGCATCGACGGAGCTTTTAAATTTTCAACGAATATTGGAGATATACAACCTGTTGAAAAAATTTAGCAGCTCTACAATTTTGGCAAGTTTTGACTATTTGTTCATTTATATACTTTTAATTTAAATTATTTTTTTTTTATAAAATTACGATATATATAAAGATTTCAATGTCTAACAAATAACCCTCTTGAACCATCTAAACCTAAAAAAACTCGTTATATCCACATTAATCACAGTTTCAAACTTTACAAAAGAGCGAAATTCGAAAAGAATTGAAAAAGAAAATAAAAAAACAAAATTTTTTGGTTTTTTTATAAGTGGATAATGCTTTGCACTACTAAGGACTAAATTATAAAAAATCAACGGAATCTTGTAGCAACTTCAAATTTCACTTATTTATGGCGGCCGGCATAGTTGATTGGGATGCTGCGTGACTACCATTCGGAGTACGTTCGAGTGTCCGTGCATGAAACACCAAAAATTAAGAAAAGGTTTTTCTAATAGCTGTTCCCCTCGGCAAGCAATAGCAAATCTTCGAGTGTATTTCTGACATGAAAAAGCTCCTCATAAAAATATCTTTCGTTCGGAATCGACTTGAAACTGTAGGTTCCTCCATTTGTGGAACAACATCAAGTCGCACATCGCAAATCGAAGGAGGAGCTCGGCCAAATACCTCACAGAAGCGTACGCGCCAATTATTTACTTATTTTTTACCAAAAATTATTAAGATATAAAACTGCGTACACAATTTTCTCCTAATCTCGATTAAACAGTTTTAAATTTTGCTCAGAATTGATCTAATTTTGGTATAAAGTTGCAATTTGGGCTATAATTTTCTAAAGAAAATAATGAAGAGTAAAAAAGAATGCTCCAGACTGGCCAAAACTTCGAAATAGTAAATTATTTTTTGCAGGTTGTATATGTACAAGGTGGCGCAAAAATAATCACCCTATAGGAAGATTTATAATTTTTGCAAATGGCGTGATACGTCAATCACATTTGTCACTTATGAAGTAGAAAGGTGTAGTATAGAAACAGACAAGCGGTCGAGGGTGTAGAAGGCAAAATAAAGTTTTTCATTACACAAAATCATTTTGTTTTTATTTAGTAAAAAAGTTATTCAAACAAAAATTGGATGAAAAATTCTTTGAATATGCAACAAATCGTAGCAGAAATGTCAGCGCTCAAGATTGACTATGTGAACAAAATCTTAGTGGTACTGCAAAGACTATTTTCTTTTTCTATAGAATCAATTTTGAATTTCCAATTAAATATCAGGCGTTCACTGGGTAATTATAAATATATAAACATATAATTGGCGTTTATAACCTTTACTCTGACTGAGCACCTTCTTTAATTTGTCTACAGCTTTATGGCGCATCTGAACTGCAGGTGGTTATTTATGAGAAACTTTTTCGTCACGCACTATTTCGGACCATTCGGTTATGGTAGTAGCCCGGTGTGACGGGTTCAAAAAATCGAACTTTTTTTTACATTTTTCTGAGGGAAAACATCTTAAAAATATACCTACTATAAAAATGTCAGACAGAAATTTTAACTATTTGTAAAGTTATAGCTAAAATAAGACAGCGCGCCGTAGTGAGTATGAAAGCGTGTGACACGCCAGCAGCAGCTGTTTTCGAAATTTTAAGCGCGTTTTTCTCAAAACCATGTTTTCGAAATTTCGGGGAATCACTGACTCAAAACTATTTAATCGATTTGGCTAAAAATTTAACCCGTTATTCTAGACACACATATCTAGATCCCGGACCTTTAAAACATTTAATTTTTTAATAATAAACTATTTAATTTAAACAATTTATGAAGAAAAAAAATAGATTTGAGAACTTTTTTCAAAGGTCCGCCATTTTGTTGTTGTTTTTTTTATTTTTATGTATATTTTAAGTTCGGGACCCAAAATACAGACTACAGAATAATAAACTCTTTGAATTTTTTATTTCAGATGACTTTGGATGGCGGTGTGTTTCCCCGAACCAACTCATCCATTTTTTAAGGACTCCACTTTGACGTCAAAAATTTTAAACAAATTAATAAAAAATTAACTTCAAAAAATTTTTTTTATATACTTCAAAACACCAATAAAAATATGTAAAAACTTTGAAACGATCGCATTTTATTTTCTTTTTAAAAAAGATTCATGAAAAAACGTCGAAATTTCGGTCGTTCCACCGGACTACTACCTTATAGCGCCCACCACTTGAAAATAGGTATACAGTATTATTATTATTGTTGTTATTATATATACTTATTACTTATATACTTATTGAGTATATGACAATATAAATTATGCAGACTAGATTCACAATATTTGACTCAACTAAAAATGTATGACTAAGTGAACATAGATTCAGACATAGAGCCAAAATAAGATTTAAGGAGAGCAAAATCTATTCTATTGAATTCAATCAGCGTTCTTGCAAAATATTCAAAATAATGATAATAATCTTGATATGAAATTAATACCAGAAGCATTTTCTTTTTTGCATAAAATATAAACTTCTTCTCGATTCAAGTGACCCCCTCTCTAAAACCGTACAACGGACACTATAAAATGGTGAAAGATCAAAGAAGTCAGGCGATTTGAGAACAAAACGAATACAAATTCGTTGGACTCCTTCAATTCAATAGGAATAAATCGGAATACCAGTAATAAAGTTCATGTGATTCCCAAAGGTCCCGCTTTAAACATCACTCCGAGATCCACAAATTCCTGAACGGTAAGCACAGGGAAAGCAAATAAGTTGACCTAATGAAGTTTAAATTTGTAGAAATAGTTATGTGAAAGCACTTCTTCTTTCTCAAACTTCTGGTATCCATATTGATGTTGTACCACAAACAAAGATGCCTGCAGTTCTAGGCCAGCCGATTGCATTTATGAGGAACTACTTAAAAGTAAAAATATATACGAAGTTTTGTCATTGCCTGTCGGAGGCAACTATTGTTGATATGAAGAAATATTTTTGAAAGTTTAATGCTCGCAAAGGCAGTCGAACATAGGTCCCAATGGCAGTAAACTACCCATAAGCGGGCGGCAATGATACACCTTTGCTAGACTGATTAAATGTTGAGATTCTTTTTAACAATTCAAATCTTTTCGCATTTTCATATTCAATGTCATTTGGTGGCATGTAAAAATCACGGTTATTTAATATAATTTGATGCAGTAATAAAATAACAACCGATTTAAAGTATTTAAAACCTTAAACCCTTTAATCGCTAGGCACAAAACAGCTCCTCGAGTCTACTAACCAATACATAAATACTTACAAAGCTACAATACTTGCAGTTATATTTACATAAATAAATACACATCCATTCCCACCGCCCTTCCTAAATACCCACACACGCACATAAACATAGGCGCACTCTGCTCATAATAATGTAAATGCGTCGCGCCAACTGTCACGCAACACCCTCACATTCATTTCTGCTGCTCCTGGCGCACACGCATTCGTATTTAATGCATTGCTGCCACACTTCCTGCCACCAATTGCTTCGAACTAAAACAGCAAGCAAAGTGAAACAGCAACTCAATTCTGTTACGCTTGCAACTTTTGCAAACTACCAACTGCAGCTCGCGCGCTTCTTGCCCAAACCCACTTTGTCCCCCTGAGCGCCGCGTACCCGCCGCAGCTAGTTAAGAGCGCTTTTATAAGCCGCCAACGACACCCGTAATTTCCGATTTTTCTTTTACTGAATTGGCATAAAGTTTTCTGCCGCAAAACACCCCCGCCTCCTCTGTTGGTCTTGCGTATATTTCTCGTGTGCATTGCTCGTATGTGTTGCAGGTATAAGTGCATGTGAGTATGTTGCAACATGCCGTGCGCAATATATTCCTTAAATCGTGTTTAATGGCATGAAAACATTTCGCCGCAAGACGTTTGCAAAGCAAAAAACAAAAAGTGCTACAACAACCAGCACCGAACATGCGAGTTTGTTTGTATGGCCAGCTCTGCGTGTTTGAAGACTTTTTGCACGCACTGCAGTCAAATTGAAAAAGAACAGCCAACACCGGAGTCACAGCAAAGTTGGCAGGTGGTGGGTGTGACTGCATGGAAAACTTTTGCCAAGGCTTAAGCAACTCCAACAACAAAGCACAGCAATGCAAAGAAAAATGGCAAAAAACACTAAAGGAAAACTGTGATGTCAAATTGTGTAGACACACTAAGCGCTGGTGTTTGTGTGACTGAGCGGGTGTAGCGGATTTTTTATGGTGTTCTAGAGTGGTGAGAAATGGGTATTCAATGGGTCGTTCTGCGTTACGGTAAATGGAGGCGCTAGGTAAAAATTAAGAACATATGCGTGCAAAATTTTGTCGAACTTCAGAGCAAAGAACCAGACTTCAATTCTACGTTTCTGATGCGTTGATATTTTTTGCTCTGGTATCAGTTTAGAAGGAGAAGAATAGTAGTGTCACCATTGCGACCTTTAAAAAATCTATCACAACCTCAAATATGTAAGGAAAAAAAATTGTTTTTTACTTATAAACGGAATATCTTGAACACCTTGCGCTCAGTGGCACTTCTGAGTTCAGATTCTCAGAATCACCAAGTCAAAAACCTTCGAAAAATACGTTTAGATCTTCACTGTGCACTTGAAGTAAGTTTTCTAGTCCCACATTTTCTTATTGGGTGTAATTCTATGGCATCCTAGAAACACTTTTCCTTCAAAATCAAAATCGGCAAACGGGCGCTTTGCGAGAAAATTCGATTTTAGTAACGGTGACGTATGCCAAATAGACGAACGTCCAGCAGGTAAATAATGAAATTTTCTATTGATTTATTTTTTATTACATAGCAGCAAAAAAATTAAAGTTTAAATAATTTATTTAAAAAAGTGCAATAGCCTTTAAAAATTGTTGCGGCTTATGTACTCAGGCATGACTCTTTCTGGAAATGCCCTGCAATTTTCCTGACTGAAGGCTGTGAGAGAAACTTATGGCCTTTACGTTTCCTATAGTAATGTTTTATTTGTTCTGATTATGCACTCCAACTGGGGAAATTTCAACTCTTTCTATTCTATAAAAAAATGTGGGGACGAGCTTAGTCCACCTAATTTCACTTATCTTTGTACTTCTTCTAACTTCCAAATCGGCATAAATAAAGCCACCAAATGGCTCCCAAGCTGGCGCTTGAAAGTGAACGAAAATAAATCTTCACATGTAGCCTTCACCACAAGCAGAACCACCTGCCCACGAATCAACTCAATCCCGCAAGGTATTGGTAGGTGAAATGGTTGAAGAGCCAGTCTCGAACTCCTTAAGTGGTACTGAAGCCCCATTTTAATACTATTATGCGACCTAAAACAGGCGGATATCTATAGCCAACAAGAGCTGTTGATGGGTTGGAGAAGGTTGATGGGATTTAGGTTGGCGCACTGCCCCAAGCTGTCGAAGAAAAGAGCGCCCAGTGACCTTAATCGTCTTGCTGTCAAGCCCGGGCATTTACAGAGAAAGTGCTCAACAGTTACCTTCTCTGAAACGTCCCCACAGCTTCTGCAATGGGGGTTAAATGGTAACCCTAGCTTTCTCGCATGTGTGCCGAACGTCCAGTGATCGGTAAACACAACTACGAGTTTGGAAATTAAATGGCGAGGAGTTCAAAGGAAGGTGAGACTGCCAAATATCCAGGCATTCATTTGGATAAACGGCTTACGTGGAAAACGCATGTCTTTGCCAAAAGAAAAGTCCTAGGATTAATATTTCGAAACGTTTATACGGTATAGCAACCGAAAATTCCCCCTTTCAATGGGCAACAAGCCCATCCTTCTCTTCAACGCGCCAACTCACGCTTCAGCAGTTGTAGTCACAAAATTAATGCAAATAGGGTTCCAACTCGTTTCACTTCCATCCTATTCTCCAGTCTTTGCTCCTTGGATCCCTGCGACCACTATTTGTTCCCAAATTTGAGGATATGGCTGTGGGAAAAAAGATTTTATGCAAACGAGGAGATGATTGCACACACGAATGACTATTTTTTAGCCATGGGCATATCGTATTATGCAGAAGGGATCAACGAACTAGAATAGCGTTGGATGACAACAACAATTAAGCTGTTTTCGTTTTTGCAGTAACTTTTCAAACGATCCTGAGCTGACATTTCTTTGGAGTAAATAAAACTCTATTACATAACCCAAAAACTGTGCACCACTAAAAAAATTCACTCATCCATATTTTCTATATTCGCTTCAAGTTAATTCCTTCAGACTTATTAGCGTAACCCTGAGAGCTTTCCTTTTTAACTGAGGACCTCGATTTCCTGCCAGGCCCTGCACAAGTCCATGCCTCGTTCAGCATAATGACGCAATCGTGCGGCAAGCGCAGTGGCATATTTAGCCGCGCAGTGCGGGCGGCTGAAATGTGAATTGCCGCACATACTTCAACACATCACGCCATGCTAAATACACCCATGCACATTCATAAAATAAATGCCACTTGACGATGCAACCCCAGGAAAATGTTGATTTTCAGGATGGCTTTGCAGGCGATTATCCGGCTGAACATTGATTGCGCCAAAGACGTGCAGAGTGTAAAATTATTTGTAGATATATTCGGCGATTGCAGTGAAGGCGGCGGTAAGGGAGGTGCAACAGTCGCAGACGTGAATTGAACTTACCAGCGATTGAGCTCCACGCATACACATGCACATACACACATACATACATGTACGTATATGCAAGTAAGCAAACAACATTGAACAATTGTGCGGCTGCTCAGCAGCTTAGGCAGAGAGAGGGGAGAGAGCGCGTCATGGCATGCACTTACCTGCAATTAAAGAAAGAAAAAAAAAACGTTAATTAAGTAAATAAATGCATTTGGATATTTAAGGAATAGGAAATCTAGAAAATTTACATAGGATTAATTGCAGTATTTGTATAAAATAAAAAAAAAATATAATAGCTAACAGTTAGAAAATATTTCTCGTTTATTGGTGATTATTACCAGCTGAGGCATGTTATGCGGTGCATGTGTTTAATTATTTGTTAATTGCATAGCAGCAGCAGCAGCAGTGAAGATGGAGATGGCGCGCTGTGACCGCGAAAAAATGCTGCTGACTTTCACCACCCACTAAGTGCGCCGCATGCAGCCTCGAGTATATGCGACAAGGTGCCACAGTGCAATGCAGCAAGTAATTGCGGACATATTTTGAGTTTTAATTTATTTTTTGGTCGCCATGGCAATTATTGTCACGATCACTGCTGGCAATGACCACCAAAGGTTTGTGGTTGTAGTTAAGAATACAAAAAAAAAAAAAATTCGTTTCTTGCAATTGCAATTATTACTGTTGCTGCAACACGAAAATAGTTGGCTAAAACAAGAGTTGGCGCATTTGGTGCACTAACGTGGCCGAAATAATTTAGCCAATGATTTATGTTTGTTCGCTTCTCGCGCTACAAGTAGCTTTGTAAGTTTTCATTTTCAGTTTCATAAAAATAATTACTATCAAACACACACACACACATATACAAACATCCGTACACACATACGCTCTTTCATGGCAAGCAATAACTTTTAGCTTTATTTTTTGCTCACTTATTTCGAAACGCTTTTCTTTTCTTCGCTGTACGTTTCACCTTTGTTCGGGTCAAGGATTAAAACGTTGCGATAATTTAAATAATTTGCACCAATTTTGCCACCGCCATCGCCGCCTTCTTGCCAGTTTTTATTAACTGCCTGCTTTAGCCGCTGAAGCTGACTAACAAATTTAATTGCTGACGATTTTGAAATAAGTATTTGCACTTTTTTGTTGTTGCAGCCTCATTTTCGAGGTCCGCCCGTAAGTGGTTGGCTTTTGTTTCTAGTTTCTTTATTGCCTCTAATCTCGTTAAGTCGACGGGTAATTACTATTGCAGCTAAACGCTGTTGTTGTTGTTGTTTCAATAGTTATTACTTTTTATTTGTTTATGGAATCTACTACAGCAGGCTGAAAATTCCACAGAAAATATTGTAATAATGAAGCAATTAAATCAAAAGCGCTCTATAGCCTTTGTAATCGGACGTGCGGGTGGTGGCAAGTGGTGAGTATTTTTAGCTCGGAGTGAATTTAGTTAAATAAACATTCAAGAATATTTTTGTAATTGGTTAATATATACAAGGTGGCGCAAAATGGGGCATCCAATTTTGTTTCTGAATCACTTTTGAAATGATGTTTAGCGATGAAAATATTTATTTTACGCGCTCCACTGCTTGTCTGACGTACGATGCCATTTCCAAAATTTTTCGCCATCTTGTATATAAGCACGTATTAGAGATGCCAGTCCCGGTATCCCGTTTCTGATTATGGTAAAGCCCGGAATTACTTCAAAAGTATCCCGGCTAATTTAGTGATGGTTTTCAATTTGGATAAAATACTTATCGACATAAAGTTATCGCTTATCAATTTAAAAACATAGTTTATAAACATAGTGTCTTCCAAGTCTATAAAGGCACTGTTCATTCATTTGAACCGATTTTCGCCACACGTTCCCCAACCGCTTTTGCACGGCGTTATTTGATTGTGTGGTATCCAACGCGAACGCACCTTTTTTTCCATAAAGTAAGACGGCAAAATCTCATTGATGCTCGTCATATTGGTGTCCAAATATGCCTCAATCTCACGGTATGCGACACGACGATCTTGCTCAAACATTTCGCGCAAGGCAACGATATTTTTTGGCACAACCCCGATTTTAGACGGCATTCCTAGAATTCATCGGTGAGCGAGCGAGAAACCAACGACGAGAAAATTCATTGCACCAGTTTTTTACGGTGCGGGTTCTATGAGACCATAGTGCACTGCAATTTCTTATGCGGTCTATTGAGCTAAACGACGACTAAACGACGAGTTCATTGATGAATTTCTGTCTCGTTAATTTACATACATCGAAAATTGTGAAAAATAAGCGCACCAAAATATTCAGGGTTTAATTCCATTGTTTGGCCGAGATGAACTTTTAAAGCCACTATAAGCAGCACAAATATGGCTCAAACATCCAAGGATGTACGTTTATGGTAGAAAACGTCACAATTTCCGATGGAAATGTCACATGGCGGCTGACAACACTTCTAAGTGATGAAGGCCAGAACTACATATAACCGGCACACATATTCTGGGCACCGTACACCTCTGACCGAGCGTCTCTCCCAGATTTAGCTGGTTTCCTAGAAAAGCAGAGAACCACAATTGCATGCCGCTAATAAATAGCTTGATATTTTTATGGAAAATTGACTCCCGAAGGCTTCGCAGCTGCGTGTTGTTAAGAAAATTTCGCAGGCAACGTATTAGTAAAGATGACTTGGGAACCAAGATGTTTGAATTCTAGTCTTGACAAACAAGGCCGCAAAGGAAAAGATGCTCCAACTATTCCCACTTGACTTTTTCCACACATCTACCAACAGTAAGATTTTCAGTCATCCATCCTTTTCATATGAAGAGCCGTTGCACGCGCACAACGGACAACCGCCCTGTCGCGCTTATTGACGGGTATTGCTCATTGCTTGCACTAAAAAGCTCTCTCAACTATTTCTGATTATAATACAGCCAGAGAAAGCTTAGCGATATTATATTTATTGGTGCTGGCCCAACATTTGCTGAACCGACCCAAAGTCCACATATGCAGGAATAACACTCAAGTAGTCAAATGAATGCTCCCGAAGAAATTTTATTTGAAGAGACCATTTGTCTTGTTTCGATAATTCACCAGCC
>JAYXIM010012378.1:0-29553 GCA_037575425.1 Anastrepha fraterculus | reverse complement strand
GGACAGGTTGAAGCGCAGCGCGGCGCAGTTAAGTAGGGTGACGGGTGCGAAGTCGAATTGGGAGGAGGCAGGTAAACAGAATTTGTGCAAGCAAGCAGGGGGTTAGCACGACGCACACTATGCGAGGCGCAGAAACACCTGTCAAACCGGCCGTTCAAACGCGCGCTCACCCGCGCCTCCAAGAGGCTGGAGGAGGCAGCATGTCGTTGTTGCCGTTGTTGTCGTGCAGCAAGAGGCCAAATAGCTGAGTGAAGCGTAAGACGCAATGCAGTGTCTGTGCGTCAACCGAAGCGTCCGTCGGCCATGGGTCCGCATGCCCGATTTGTTGGTGTTTGTTAGTTCGACTGTTTATCTCTCAGCTTGACTGTCTGTCTGTCTGTCTGTTTGTCTGTCTATCTATCCGTCTGTGTGTCTCTGCGCCTGCATGCCGTCGACGCTGAGCAGGCGAACACAATCCTATCAAGTCACTTGCCATGTGAATAACAGCAACAATAACAACTTAACAGCACACAAATACACGCATACATATTGATAACAACAACGACGAAACAGCAAACAGCCAACAACCAGCATCTTTAATGCCGCCGACGCCGCCAACGACAACGACAACGACAGCGATTGGTACAATGACAGCAACGGGCAGCTATGGACAACAACGAACATCAGGCAAAGATCTGACAGAGCATAACTAAGAAATCAATGAAAAATAAAAATAAAAAAGCACACAATCAAAAAGTCACTGAAAATACGAAACAAAAATGAGTTAAAAATAAAGGAGGCGACCAAGAAACAAGTTCGTGTTGCTGTCGACGTTGCAGCGGGTGGATAGGACTGGCGTCGACGGGCAGATGGCAGAAGCGGTGAGATGGTGGAGCGCGTAGCCAAGGATGCGGTGCAAAAGGTGTAACATGTATGTATTTATGTATGTATGTATGTATGCAGTTGCGGTTGAAAGTGTGTGGCAGACACTACGCACGCATCGTACGCCACTTCTTGCAGGCGCAATGACAAGCGACTTTAACGCGGGCACGCATGGGCGGTTGCTGCTGCGGTGACCGGTGAGCGGTGCACGATTGAAACAACAAGAACGAACGAGACCATAAAAAAGATATAAACAACCAAAACAACACTTGGAATGGAGTGATTCTTGCTTTGTTGCTGTAGTGCATAAAGATATGTACAACTAATGCGACGCATGCAACAACTGTGGAATACGCACTCACACATGCACACAAACATGATTTGACTGAAATCAATAGAAAATGCATTGAGTGTATGCACGAATTTTATAATAAACTGAGAGCCACGGCAGAGAAGAAGCAGAAGAAGCGGCAACAAGTAGGAAATTTAAGCCTTTAAGCTGCACCAGCTTGTGGCACAATCAAACATGTTTGTATGCCGGTGTGTATGTCCAATTTTCAATTATTATTTAATAGCATTATTAGCTGCTATTTGATCTTATTAGCCACATATTGTTGTTGTTGTTGTTGTTGTTTTTTGTTTACTTGCTACTGCTGTCGCTGCTGCTATAGCGACGACAGTGGCCCGATTCGGTCGCAATTGCTATTCAAGCGTAATTAGTGGGCTTGTTTGGATGATGCAACAAAATTCTTGCTCTAAAATCAATTGGCTATGCTGCAACCGGAAGTTTTCTGTGATGTTTGTGTTACCATTTGTTGGCATTATTAGGCAATATTGTTTTGATTTTATTAGTTGCATGGGTATTTATGGCTCTTTCTACTGCAATGCGAGACATTTTCACTTGTATGTTTGTATGTATTCACTCGTGTATATGAGCAAGTAATTTATAGTAAATACATTTTTTGTAATAAAGTTATAAAGCATAGATAATTAATCGGCAATATCAAATAGCGACACCCATACCATCTCCGTTAAAATTTTATTTATTTTTTCTGCTTACGGCATTGGCTGTTTTCGTCCATATAAAAAAATGTAGATTACACGTTAAATGTCGAAAATGAACTAGAACGCGTCCTAAACAAATTCTTAAAAATCAGTGTGATTTTTGTTCTACTTGAAACTTGCACTTCATTATACCAAAACTATACCAAAACTCAACGATCTATAAAACTGTATACCTGAAATTTACCTAAAAGGTTAGGTTAGGTTAGCCTGGTTGATAATAAGCCACGCATAGACCTTTTGGTCCCTAGCGATACCAAATGGAGATCGGCCTCTATGAATACCGAAAGTAGACATCATCAGCGCTTTTGGCGAATCTAAGCAGTGCTGGGATATCCGCTTTTGAAACGTTCTCCATACCCTCAAACAATGGGGCTCCCAGGCATTTTAAGCGCGTTTTCAACAATGCCAGACAGACGCACAGAATGTGTTCTAGAGTTTCCTTAACCTCCTCTCTGCATTTCCTGCATTCGTCCGTGTTAGCAATCCCTATCTTGCACGCATGTGCAGCCAATAGTATGGCCTGTTATCATACCTATAATAGTTCTGCAGTCCTTTCGCGAGAGCGTAAGTACGAATGGAGTCAGTTTTTTGTCGTTGCTTCTACACATGACTTTTGCTGTTTTGCATGTGGTCAGATTAGTCCGCCTAGCTTCCACTCGCCTTTTCATGTAGTCGTCCATTTCATTGTACATATATTGTATTTAGCGGTTTTGGCATGTCGTTCTCTTGCTCAAAAGGTAGTTTAACAGCACTTTTTGCTATCTCATCTACTATTTCGTTCCCCATAATGCCTTTGTGACCAGGTACCCAGTAAATATGCAGCCTACTGTTTCCGGCTAGCTTTTCTATAGCCTCCCTGCTCCGTTGCACATTTTTGGACTCAATACAATATGAGCTCATTGCTTTTATTGCTGCTTGACTGTCCACATATACATTAATTGTTGAGTTCTTTCTTGTTCTAGTGTAGGCTAGCTCCACGACTTTCCCCACAGCGAAAACTTCCGCTTGGAAAATACTGCTGTTATCTGGCAGCTTGATAGGCTGCCTTATCCCTAGTTTTGAGCAGTAAATGTCCGCTCCCACTCCGTTTAAAGTTTTAGAGCCGTCTGTATAGATGTGAAAGGTCCTATGGTTAGGCTTCATGCCTTTGTGCCATCCCTCCTCTTCAATTGTTGTACGAAACTTTCTCTCCCACTTAAAGTACGGAGTCATGTAGTCTGTGCAACCTGAACTCCACTTTCCTAATTAATTTACCTAAAAATACTGAGTAAACATTTAAAATTTTTAGGAGAATTTGCTGAATCCTTACAAATTTTGTACGAAGTTTGAAACTTTGCTTTATATGCTTTTTGTTGCAGTATGAACCATTATTTTTTGGTCTCAAAGTTTGTTACTAATAGCAAATAATTGATAAATTTTATCCGCGCAGAGCGACAGAGCAAAAAAAGAGCGGATAAATTTTTGTTGTGTTGTAGTGATGAAAATTTATTTTATGATTTTTTAGCACATTTTGCCATTAGACACGCCGCTTTTGTAAGTTTATGCAATTATGTCGAAACAAACCGTTCAAAAGCGTAAAGTAAATATTCGTTATTTTCCTTTACTACCAAAACGTGATTTTTTTCTAACATGAAGTAGGCAGCATAAAATATGGGTATATTTTGTACATAAAGGTTGATTTTTTAGCACTCGATTCAGCCTGGTTTTTAGTCCGATTTAGTTTGAATAAAAAATTTAGTTTGAATATCTAATCTAATTTCAGTTAGAATTATACCAGACGCTTTGGCTATGCAACAAATTGGAAGTTAAATAAAGAAATCCTCTTGAAGAGCCATAAATGTTAACTTAATATCTGTTCGAATATAAAAAATTGTTTACTCAGCGTGAACTCAGTCGATAATAAACCATTCATACCCACAGCATAAACAAAACTATCAATGCACCGTTAACTTTATTTACACATGTCCGTATGTGTGTGTGTCTTTGCTGAATATTAACACTCAATTTGGAATTGCATATAAAATAATTAATTGCATTTATGATACAAAGTGAATTGACGAGTGCACGACCAGCTAGGCACAAAGCACCAAGCAGGCTAAACAACAACAACAAAACCACTCACAAAGTGTGATAATAAGAAAATCTGAAAAGCACCCCATGCAGGCACCACCAAATGTTTGTTTGTATGTATGCCTGTATGTTCATTTCTGCATAAGCCGCACATTTGTTTGCATCTACAGGTATCAGCAAAGTATCTGTGCATGCAATGCGTGCAACAAATTGCCGCTGCCGCAGAGCCGCAACTGCGAACGCGTTCAAATTTGCCTAAATCAAATGCTAATCAGATGTGTGCCACACGGCAGCCTCATGCCAAATGCCGTAAACCGAACCAAACGCGCCTGTAAAATACTTCTGTGTACAATATTGATGACTGCTGTTGCAGCTATTAGCTGCCACCGATTTGCTATTTTGACAAATGTGCCACTGTGCGCATGCGTTCCAAGCAGCTGGCTGTGGTGGCAGCAACAGCAGCAATGATCGTAAATAAATGTTCTAAATTAGACGTTTTATCAGGCCAAAATATGGCCACCGCAACTGAAGTTGGAGTGCAGCAGCGAGTAGAGCAGCAGGCATTGCCGCCTTCAATTTGCCACTCAGCAAAGTTAATGGAAAAGATAAAAGTGCGTGCAAGCTAACAAAAAAAGTAAAATAAAATCCTTTTTTTCATATCTTTAAGCACCCATTTTTCGATTTTCAGTGGTAGGCAACTAAAAGTAACTAAAAAGTAAATTAGAAAATCGCTTTCTTTCCAAAAATATTGGCAATATCTCAACTGCAAATCTTTACATACATACGTAGATACATGTAAAATGCCGTGGCACTCCTTTCATCGAGCATTGCAGCTGCCATCTAAAAATGGGTAAATACGAGCATTTCGCTCTTGATGATTAGAAATGACAGACACAATGCGGTGACATGTATATGGCTACGCCGACCCACTGATGTCGAGGAGATTTCCAAAGCACTAGAAAGGCCAAGTTTGGTGGAAAAATTCACCGACTCTCAGCCCCTTATACCTGTAAGACGAAGAGACTGCATTCCTTAAGCGTCCCTTGGAACCGGTGCTGATCTTTTCACGTGCCCGGTTCCGTTCACTGGGGACCGTCGTTACACTTTTGGTGAAGCCGCCAGTATTAAAGTTGAAAGATAAATTTCTGGCTTTCATAGACTCAAGTTTTCATCATAACAAGAATTATATAAAGAGTTTTTCAATTGGCGCGGGCCGATTTTGGCGCCCTGTGGCAGCCATTTTGTTTTGGTGACATCTGTCAAATCTTTTGTTTATTATTCATTTGTTTATGCCAAATCATCATGGCAATTTACACGATTGAACAGCATGTTCAAATGATAAAACTTTATTATCAAAATGAGTGTTCATTAACGCAAACGTTGCGCGCATTGCGCTCATTTTTCGGTAGACGTGGTGGCCCTTCAAAGTCGACTCTTCAACGTTTGGTGGCCAAATTTGAGACGATCGGGTCAGTAAACAATCAGCCAACACCCGTACGTTCAAGGAACGCAAGATCAGCCGAGAACATTGCCGCGGTCCATGAAAGTATACAGCAGAACACGAGGCAGTCTATTCCTCGCCGTGCACAAGAACTTGGTCTTTCGCAGGCTTCAACTTGGCGAATTTTGCGTCGGGACTTGGGCCTACACCCGTACAAGATCCAACTGATCCAGGAGCTCAAAGTTGATGACCATAGACAACACCGTTTGTTCGCTGACTGGGCTTCGAATCGTTTGGAAGAGAACCCCAGTTTTGGGCGAAAAATCATCTTCAGTGACGAGGCGCATTTTTGGATGAATGGCTGTGTTAACAAACAAAATTGCCGTATATGGGACGACATCAATCCACACGAGGTTCACCAGGTGATAATGCATCCTCAAAAAGTTACCGTTTGGTGTGGATTTTGGGCCGGCGGCGTCATTGGTCCGTACTTTTTTGAAAACGACGTTGGTGAGGTGGTCACCGTCAACAGCGAGCGCTACACAACGATGATAACCAATTTCTTATAGCCCATATTGAACCATATGGACCTAGACGACATGTGGTTCCAGCAGGACGGCGCTTCGTGCCACACAGCAAACGACACGATTGCATCAAATTACTACTAAAAACAAGTTTACTATCAAAAAAGCTGCTAACAAAAATCTATTCCCTACGCATGTTATGCAGAAGAACGGCATTACGCTAATAGCCAAAATCTCCAACTGCTGATCTATATAAATTCAATTTATATGAAAAGTACATTTTTGCTTCTACCGCCGCTGTTCCTCAGAAATTCTTGAATTCATTCATTCAAACACTTGTTTACGCCAAACGATTGCTATCAGCACTCATTGATTTTTTCCAGGCAAATATGTGCGAGTATGTGTGTATGCGTGCTTCTAAGTTTAGTGAAGTTCTTCCTCTCCTTCGTCTTCTTCTTCTTCTGCACTTACTTACATGACTATAATTTATTGCTGTATTTTTATGTGTGCGCTACTACTAAATATACTTTTATTGCCACATATTCTTATTTTACTTGTGATTAAGCGTGCTACATTCACAATACAGCAAGAATCACACATACATACATACATACGCACATGCATACACTTAATCGCGCTTAATTGCTTTAATATAGTGACGTAAATGGAAGCATTTTTAATCGGCCAACAATAAAAATTATTGGACACTGATAAAGTTCAATGAAAATGTTTACTTGAAAAAAAAAAAGAATATAAATTAAATTAAAACGAAAAAGTTGAGCAGAACCGAGCAATCATTTGAAAAATATAAAAAGTTCCATTTGTTTGTTATTATAATTTTTTTTTTTTTTAATTTCCTACGTAGCAACCGATAAGATGGGCTATAGCTAAAGACGAGCTAATTCAACGTGTGAAATATAATAAACAAAACCGAACGGTATGCTGTGGCACAGGAAATAGTTTCGATGGGTGTCTGGCCTGGGTGGTGCGTTGCGTCGAGCAGTTGGCTTAGGCCGATAGATGAAATCAATCGATCGACACCATTACACGTAAGTACTGGCATATACACCCATAAATAAGAATATTTGTACGTGCGTTTGAATCATTTTGATAAGAACGCCCGCGCACATAGCCAACAGCCTGAATGGACTACAGTGGGGTGAGGCGCTCTATGAGGCTTTTACGACGTTAATTGAAGGTTTTTGGAAGAACACGCGATAACTATTTTGGTGACCGTATTAAAAAAGTAGTAGTTATGCGGTGTGTTGGCGATAAGTACATTAACAACATTACAACAAAACAAAATTTAATAAAATAAGTCGTTGTCTCCAGAGCGGTTTTGGTGAACTCGATAAACTTTCAAGGCCTGCACGCACATATTTTTCTCTCTTCCTCATTAATGTGAGAAATAAGCTGAAACTTAGTGAAATTTGAATATTTGTATTTTAAATGTTCCAGCTGAAGAACTCAAAGGAAACAAATAAGTCAAGGAATTAATGGGAAACAAAACCGCTGGCACGCGACGGAGTTACTTCGAAGTTTTATCAGACCTATCGCTTTGGGAAATTGGTATTACTTTCTATTGCATTTTAATATACAGTGATTGTCAAAAGAAAGTGTGCAATACATACCGACAAATTTTTAAAAGTAAAAAAAAATTTACAGCATTCGTTATATGGAAGAAAACACCCTACACCATCTGCAGAAAAATCAACGTAATTTTTGAGTCATCGAAATTTGCAGTTTTGTATAACAAAATTCAATGTACTATAAAATTGCATACTGGAAATTTTTCCAGAAATTCTGATTGAAAAGTATGAAATGTTGCTCAAAATTCGCCGGATTTTCATAAATTTTTTACCAAGTTTAAAACTTCGCCTTATATGGTTTTTATTGTAGTATAAACTATAGGTTAATGAAAAAAAATTAATGAAATTTAAAAATAAATCAATAAATAGTAAAACTTCGTCAATATGTGGTATACACTTACTTTTGACGCTGGCCTATACGGGAAGCATTCCGGCATACCGAGTTGTAAATTTGACAAGCTAAGCCTGAATAGCCTGAGGAATATAAATAGCCACAACGGATTCAGTAAAATTCAGATTTTGTTAAACTATTTCAAAATTTCAAAGCGTTAAAAGATACAGCTGCTATGTAAAGGGTGCCATTTTTCAAAGAGCGAAGAAGTATAAATGGCGGGTAAACCAGTTTTATTATTCGGCATAGTCTCCTTTAAACACTTCGACCAACACTATTCTAGTTTGTTGAGCCCTTCCGAATAATAGGCTTTGTCCAAGTCGGAAAACTAGTCATTCGTTTCTGCAATCACCTCCACGTTTGCCACCAGCTACTTCTGCAAATCGCGGCACAAATAGTTGTCAGCGGGATACGAGAGAGCCAAGTCTGAAGAATAGGGGGATGTGAAACGAGTTGGAGTCATATTTCCATTAATTTACGGACCACAACTGATATGGCGTGATCTGGTGGAAAAGGAAAATCACTCGACTTCCTCGATTCAAACGAATGTCAAACTCAAAGAATATACCGGCCCGGCTAAAACGTGGCGTGTGTTGCTGCTAAGGGATGCTACTAATTCAACATGATCTCAATGGGTGCCAGTAGTGCCGTATCTCTGACTTTACACGGACTTTTCAAACGTCCTTAGATTTCAGCAATAACCAATCGAAAGTTGGCTCAATTGTCTCCGCTTTAAAAGGCGTTACCCTTATATGGGTATTACCTATGTTATATGAATTATATCATTTCTTTCGTCGTTACTTTTCAGAAGCTTAACTCATGCTTTACGGATCCAGAAGTTGTTAAAGAGTCCTTCAAAAGACGCACCCAGATATTGTTTTAAAATTAAGCATGTAAAAAATTAGATTTTTCAATTTCACTTCAAAGTACGGCTCTTAACAATTATATGTAAGCTATTTATTGTTAATTTGACAAGAGATATCAAGGAATAAAAAAAAATTGTATTTTGCATAATTGTGCATCTGTCTACCTGACAAATATCAAAGAAGATATAAAAAAAAACCGTCCAGAAATTATTCACTACTGACATTTAGGCATCACTTTCGAAAGAACCTTTATTTACCTGACTTGTTGGGCTGCCAGTTGTGGTCTCAGAGTCAACTCTGAAAAAAACGGAGTTGATGCTATTCACCAGGAAATACAAGCCTCCACCTTTTCAGCTTCCAAGACTAAACAACCAGTGTCTTACACTCTCATCGGAAGTAAAGTATCTTTGTGTAATACTTGACCCCAAGCTCCACTAGAAGCTGCACATAGAAAATCGAGTTAAGAAGGCCGGTATAGCCTTCTACGCCTGTAAATCTATGTTTGGCAAAAAATGGGGTCTCAATTATTTCCATATTCATTTCTTTCTTCGATATAGCTGCTCCTACCGCGATACCTTTAAAGCTTTGAAATCTGTATGCAGATAGTTTCCTGCTGTTCCTTGTCGCTAATTTACGTTTTCAATGCCGCTATGCGTTTTTTGGTAGGAGCCCTCCTAGCTCCTCTCCAAATAAGTGTTCAACACTTACGTGCTTATATCTCTACTCACTTCTCTCCGTATGCACTTACGTATATATGTACATAAGTGGCCTAGTGTTCCTTTATTTGAGACGTATGTCTACACTTTGCTTTACTTTAAATGCATAATGCCTAAGAATTTCTATCTAGAACGTATTTATAGTTTTGCGACCTTTTTATCAAATTAAAAAAAAATATATAAGTCACAGTTCAACCACTAAAACCGCACATTTTATGACTATATTACTCAAATACGATAATTTCATTCGGTTTACATACATATAATAGTCATGTCTATAATACATAGAAATATTTATGTATGTATTGAGGGTGCCGCTGTCCAACTTACGTGTACTACTGTGGTTAAACTTATGCTTCTTATCTCGCGCTCCCACTGATAATAAACGCTTAGGCAACGATGAGTTGCGAGCCAATGCGACCAATCAGCGTCACTGGCGCAATCATATTTTCAGTTCTCAAGCAGAGCTTGTGGTTTAGTTCGAAAAAATATAAAACAACTGAACGCATTTGACAATTTATGTTTCCTCCAACCAGACACACGTAAATATTAGGTTGGGGAATAGGGACGTAGCGTTTTTGCTGAAGACTTTTATTTAAACAAAAAACAATAATTATATCAATAAGTTAATCAATTCTAAAGTGTGATTAAATTTCAGGGGCCGATGTTGAATGTGAACTACACCTAAACGTCAACGACACCGTTGGGCTTCTTTCATTGGAGTTATTTGAGAGAAAAGGTGTACGTCGATAAGCCAGCAACAATTCAAGAGCTAAGCGATGAGATAATTCGGCACATTAACGGCATATAAAATCAATTCTGCCTCAGCGTCATCGAAAATTTGGAGCATCGGAGGTGTGCCGCCGAGGCCGCGGCGGTCTTTAGGCCGATATTTTGTTCTATACGTAATTGACCCATACCAATATTATCATAATAAAGAGAAATTACAATAATTTCTTAAAAAAATTGTATTTTAATCAAAATCAACTTAACCACCCTCTATATCGTCATTGCTGCGAACAACCTATTTCCACCTCTCGACCAATTTGTTGATGCCGTTCCACCAAAAATCATCTGGTCTGGTGTCAAAGTTGTTGAGCCAGTTTTTAAGGCCCTCTTTATTATCGAAGCTGCAAGGTTCGGAAAATACGGCGGATGCTAAAGGACCTCTCATTCGAGCTCTTGGAATGCGACTTTGACGACTTGTGCAAAATGGCACCTGGCGTTGACGTGAAGAAGTATGGTTTAACCATGTCGATCAGGTATTTTCTGTTAAATAGCCTCATTCACGCGTTGTAGCTGGGCAATGTAGAGCTCCTTGATGACCGTAGCATTTTTTTCAAGCATTTCCCAGTGCACCACGCCCTCCCTGTCCCAACAATCACATATCATGATCTTCTTTGAATGACTCTTCCCGGATTGACTCTCGGCTTTGGCGTATCTTCTGGAGCCACGCACTTTTTCCTATGCTTAATATTGATGCATAGGCACCATTTCTCATCTTCCGTGACGATTCGGTACAAAAAGAGCTGTTTGTGATTATCTTTGACAATTTAGTAGTTTTTTATTTTACAGACTATTTTTTTTATGATTATATTTTAGCGTCCGCAACTGTATTCATAGCGGTGACTACGAGTATAGTTTGGTAATTAGTTTGTATAAAAAGGCCAAACACGCTCAATTTACAAATTTTATTAAAATATATACACACAAACATGCGTATGTGTATGTGCATTTCTCATGATTGACGAAATCTCTTTTAAAATGCGTTTGATATTTTTGTTGCTTTGCATTCTCTACTTTTATTTGAATTTTTTGTTGTGCTACACTTTTAATTGAATTCAATTTGCCTTATGCTGTTAATTGCAAGAGTATGATCAGTCAAAGTTCGCCGCCACCGCCGCCGCCACCATCACTAACAACAACAAAACTTTCGAAAAAAGCCTTAACGCCAGAAGATAAATGAAACTCAAAGCCGACGCATCTGCCATCCAGGGTTCCTCGTATAGTTGTGGTGCGGAGCACACTCCAAAAACGCATTGTTTTCATTTCACACTCCTAAGCCACCAGCATTCGACACTACAGCGGCAGGCTCAGTGTACCACCAGCCTTTGTTTCATAGCCAGTTTTTTCGTGCATTTCTTTTAATTTTTTTTTCGCTTTGCGCTTGCTTTTTGCTGGCCTTTATTTGTCAATGGAATTAACACTTTCGAAGTGATATTTATCACCGACATGATGATTATTTCAATTTATTTATTTATTTTCATTCCACTTTTTGTTGTTGTTAGCGTGCTCTTTGATTTGCATTTGGTGTAGCCTCTTGTTTTATTTAACTGTTGTGCCATCGCTGCAACAAAGCAAATCGGTTTGGTCGCTCAGCATCAACTGGTACGCCGCGCACTTTTAACGGTAAGAAAGCAGTGAAAATTGATTAGTTTTTGATGATCTATATAATTAAACATGACCGATTTCCATACATAGGTATGTAGGTGGCGGAGGAGTGAAATGACTTTGAAATCGTGCATTTAAAAATCATAAAATCAAGGCAAGCAGATAAAAATCCGCTAAGAGACAGGAACGTGAGGTATTTGTTGAGGCTCGTATGGAGTAAATGGAATTAGAATGGAAAACTACATTTTATAGAAAAAATGTTTAAAATATTTTGGCGGTCCTATTTTTCTAATCTATTGTATGGACGTTTTTATTTTCATTGGTTTTGTGTCAGCCGGTAGCTCAGCTCAGCGGGAATGTTTTGCATTATGTCAACAATTTGGTAGTGAAAGATTGTACTTGTAGAGCTGTGCAACGGTAGCAAGTCACAGGAACATTTATTTAATTGTAGTCAAAAAAATTGATAATAAATAACATAGATATAAGGAAATATGTATGTGTGTATATGTATGCGACTATATACGTAAGTCAACCGTCCACACCACCCGTACTCCAGTATGACAAGACTTTGATTATCCTAATCGAACTAATTTCCGCGAATTCACCTTTCATACATACCTGTACATACATACACACATACATACCATAAAACTTGCTGTCCAACTTTACATTTGTCCAAAAGCCAATCGTTGCGAATTGCCAATTTATCTATGTATGTATGTATGTGTGTATGTGTGAACTTTAACAACTGCGCGAAGACATTTATTATGATTATAAAGCTGGTAGAATTAATCAACTTCCCACGATTTCACACTGCACACAGACTTACATGCACATATTCGATAAGCTAATAAATTTGTTGCACAGCAAGAATGTCAGTGTCATAAAATCACTCGCTACACCCAATGGCTTTTCAGTGGAATTAAAATTACAAAAACTGAGATATTCTTAAAGGTAATAGAAATGTGTTAATTTATGAAGATTCGAAAAAGTGAAATGCCATTATTCATTAGCAATAAATCTGTTTCAAATAATTATTTGCTTGATGCGATTTCCACACAACCAGTCAGCATTCAATTAGAGCAAAAATGGTGCAAATTTTATGAAGTCATGGCCACAAAAACAAAAGAAAGACTATCGAGAGAAGAAGAGCGAGCGATGGTTTATTATTGCATATAATACAAATACTACCCTGACCAAGTTAATTGCCTAAAAGTGATATTAGCGCCTTCAAGGTACTCCCCATCAAGTAATGCACTTAAGCCAGCTAGTTTGATTTAGCTCTCGAAACATTTCTTGAACTCTATTTAAGTTGTAGTCATCAAAGCCGACTTTGATTTTCAAATTCCTACCTTTCGGCTGTTAAAATGCGTACCCCGTAGTGGTATTTTGACTCAATCGAACAGAAAAAAATAGCAGGGAGTGAATTCGAAAGCTGTTTAAGGGTATTTCTTTCATTCTGGGTCAAAAATTCGCGGATAATGATGGCACTGTGCGATGGCACGTTGCCATGATGCAAAATCCACGAATTGTTTTTCCACAAATCCTTTTTTTCTGACGCATTGCTTCATATAAATGCCTCATAACGTCTATAAATAATACAGGGTGAACGATATGAAGTGTTACCAACTTCACACTGCTTGTATCTGTAAAACACCTCATGACATCAACGTCAAAATTGTTCTAATGACTGTTCAATACATAGTTCTTATTAACTGTCTGACCTTCTGGCATAAGTTCGTGGTAATAATACCGTCCGGTGTAATTCATAAAAACAGAGAGCATCTTTTTTGTTTTTACGAAAAAGACATGGTTTTTGCTCTTAGTTCATTTGGAACTCACCACTCTCTCGGGTGATGTCTGCATTGCGTCCCACACTCATAAAATCACGTCCCGTCTCCAGTAATTATGCGTTTGCTGAATGTCGTCGGCGATATCAAGGTGGTGTTGCAAATTGAAATCGTTAACTGCAATGCCCTGAATGGGTCCATAAGCAATATTCAAGTTCTCTGCCACCTCTCTGATAGTTCATTTGCGGTTATTGATCCACTTTTATTTCGCTTTGTTCAATTTTTCACCAGTTTTCGATGGCCAGGCCAGGGACTACCGTCATCTCCGATGGGCTCACGTTCTCCTTTGAATCGTTCAAACCACTCGTAAATGGCTGTTTTCTTTATAGTGTCATTACCGAAATAATTTCCCAACATTTCTCAGGTCTTCGCACAATTGAATCCATTTTTAATACAAATTTGATGCAAACTCTTTGTTGAACATCAAATCCATTTTTAAAACTGTAAAATATTGAAAACAACTGCAGAGGTAGATTTACTTAAGACGGCCTAGCAATGGTGTGAATGTTAATCACAGATGTATACCAGTATACAAAGGAATAGAAGGAAATGAGAGAGCTGATGAGCTTGTTGAGACTGAGTACGTCAAATATATACCCATCACTCGCCTTTCTGAAAACGGAACTAAATGAGGAACTAGCTCTGGAAACGCAGCCGATATGGGAACACTCAACGTCGGACAAAACTGCCTAAATTATGTTAAAAACTTGGAATACGAAAACTACAAAATTTAGTTTATTACTGTCTAGGAAAGACTGCAAAATATTGGTTGGAGTACTGACGGGCCACTGTCTCACCTCACATAACGCAGCCAAGATGGGTTTAACCAGAGCGATGCGTGTAACACACATAGAACAAAGTGAATGCTAGGGGTGCTTTGGAACACCTACTTTGCCATTGCCCTGCTCTCTGTGGGAAACGACAAATGTGCCCAGGATCAACATATTTTTCATTCTTGAGGGATATTGCTGACCAAAGGTTGAACGGCTTGTTAAAACTCGCGAAGACGTGCATTATGAATTACATAAAATGATATCTCCAACTCCAGATGCAAAGCACTGGCAACATAAAGAACCCTAGGGGTCTAAGTGAGATCGTTTTATAGATTAGCCAGCACTACCTTGTCACTGGCCAGCACTACCCTGTCACACTTCTTATTAGATTACAAGTGTGACAACCTAACAAAAAAAAACAGAGCTCAAAAGAGTTGACTTAGAGCGTCACCTGGCGGTTGTTCCTGGAACTTTTTGTTCAAGGTGCTCCATGACACAGTCAGTAATTTAGTACTTGAGCTCCTAATTCTTTCAAAAGTAGGTGTTTTTAATTTTTTTGCTTTGGTAAGTTACCTTTTCTGGAAAAACCTACATTTTTTCTTGACATTTTTCTTTTTATCCTTTTCTTAACTATCTCCTAATCGCAAATAAAAAATTTGTGATGATTCTGGAAGATTCGCTATTTTTGCACGTTTTATCCATAGATAACTCATTCCACTTTACATTTTTTATACTTAAATATTCGGATACTTTAACATTATTGGTGCTTTGAAGAAATTATCAGAGTTGCAGTTACAGTACCTCGTCTTTGCATTATTTGTTTAGCCCGTCACTATTTTTTTCAACTGAGAAATCATATCTGAAGGCCTATTCGAAATTCCAACGCCGCCGGTCCGCCCTGCTTCCAGTCCTCTATCTGCTAATGACATGGCGTAAATATCAAATATCAAACTGCTTCACTGACGTACCAATTTTTAGGTCCTCCTCTCCTGGCCACATCCTCATTCTAGCCACGGCAATAAACTTCTCTTTGAGCTTAAGTAACCAATGCCATTTCATTCTTACATAAGCCTCTGCTATTTGCATTTTATCCTTAACCCATCGAAGCAAACAACTTGTTATTGTTGGCAGCACACACGCACACACACACACACTTACTTGCGTATCATGGACACCATCGCATTCCGAGTGCATCGTCAGCAACACCAGTGGCATGAAAAACGTAGTTGCAACTGTCGCGTATTGTCGCCGCATATAACCATAAATTAAGTACTGTGCAACGCAAGAGGACCAGCAAGAAGGCGAGGAAGGAGCAATGAAGCGGCAGCAGCAACATTTAACCTATTTTAAACATTTCAATGGTCAACACTTACAAATGGAAACGCTCAATTACAAGTATGGAGAGCAGCACAAAAAGCTGCGCACACTCACACATGCACTTTAACACGCACGTATGTTTATTTGAATGTGTGTGTGTGTGTGTAAATGCAAAAGCCTGAAGGGCAAGCAACAGGACTGCATCCGTTGGCTGTGTGCGCCGCAGGTGGGTGTGTATCGGCTGTTGAAGGCGGCAATTTCGAGCGATGCAACCAACGTTTAAGCTGCCGTTACACTTGCCACATGCCAATTGCCCGGCTAACATACACACTCGTGTGTCGTAAATAGTATAAATGGTAGGTACACATACAATTACAATTGTGCAAACGTCTGTATGTATAGGAAGTTATGAAGGTATGCATAACACATGCGGTATGTTGCAATTTAATAAACGTTAATTATGCCAAGTTGCATGGTGGAAAACGGTGCGCACGGCGAAGGCGCAGGCAATGTCCTTCGCTATTATGCCAACAAAAAGGCTGCTCGCAGATATGCGTATGTGCTTATATACCGAAAACATATCTACATATATACGTACGTATGTTGTTGCTTCATGTTGCACGCTGTAGCAGTTGCACGAGCAGTTAAATTGTGCGTGGCAATAAATTTATGTGTGTGTGTACACCCCCAAAGCAACTTTCCACTTGACTAGCGACAACAGCGTTGCCGCCATTCGGCTATTGCTGGCTGTACGCTGCGGCCGATGCTGGCCACTTGCAGCCGAATTCCGTGAACGAAATCTGGGCGACGAAAAACATTTCGTAAACTTTATGTGCGTTTAATAGTAGCTGGCCGAGCGATGCCATGTCAATGCTGACGCTTGGCTGCTGTAGTCACTTGTCAAAATTTGCAGTAGTGCACTGATTATAGGTGTTGTTGTGCGTATTTGGCTTGATGGCGCACTGCCATATGTCAATTTCAGTTAAAGCCCACATTGCATGACAGCTGCTCTTGTTGCTGTTGTTTTTGGCGAAAAATTGCGAACATTAACCGCAAAGTCTGGAAGAGCGACAATTTAATCGACTGCCGGCCATGCGATCGCAGTGAAGAGTTCGAGCGCATGAGAGGCGGTGTCTGGCGAAAGGAACAGCTGCAGCCGAAACAATGTGAGTGGCAACGCTTGCGTGTGGCGGCACATATTTGGAAAAACTAAATGCAACAACGAGAACCCATTCAACAGCCCAAATCGAATGCAAACCAGCAACCACACAGCGTTCAGCGCAACTGAACCAAAATAAAAAAAATAAGAATCCAAAGCAATACGCAAAAAGCGCATCGAAACTGTTAAAATGCGCGTCAGGCACATTTTCCGATTTCAGCGCTGGCTAAAAACAAAAACACGCATAGAAAAACAATCACTCAAAGCCACAATGAGATAGTCAATTCAACTCACTCTGGCGCGAGGCTGCTAGCAAGCCTGCTGATGGCGGGGTAGCTTGTAAGTCAACGCAATGGCCATGAGTGATTGGGCTGCGCGGAAACTAGAAACATTCTACGAAACTAGGCCTCTTTACACAGTTGGTAAGCGCGCAATAAGTTGAGTAAAATAAAGGTTAAGACTAAAAATGTATACTCTTTATGGCTTTTTAAAAATGCCATTTTAATATGTGAAATATAAAATTGTGAAAAAATGTCGAGACGCAAACCAAAAACCAGAGAACGAGCCCGGCCAAGCAGCTAATAAAGAGTGTAAGCGCCAGGGAGAATGGCGTTTTTCATATTCTACGAGACCCAGCAATAGTTTGCATTAATCCCGGCATCCCAAAATAGTTTACACATCGAATTGAAAGTAATAAAAATTAATTTCTTACAAAATGTATGCATATGTACATATATTTAAAAAATTTCGGGATCCCGAGATTAATACAAACTAAGATTCCCGGGATTTGAAAAACACCGTTCTCATGAAAGCCCAAGGCTGAGAAGGGTTGTAAAATTTGAGAAACTCATTCCTATGTTGCCAAAACTGTGGGTTTTTCAAAACGAAGTATCGGACGAGGCACATTTTCATGCGACCGCCTATGTAGCAAGTAAACTTCACGCAAAGCTGTTGAGCGAAAACGTGAGAAGCCAACAAATCTACAGAGAGTGACAGTTTTATGGCGCTTTTTCTGAGCGTTGGCATCATTGCTTACTTTTCCATAACCGATTCTGGAAACGAAATTTCTATTACCGACTTTTTGTAGACTGAATTATTTTTCGCACTAATTTGAAGTTGGGACGTAATCGTAGTCGTAGATTGGGCAATGCTGCTGAAGTGGCAATACTTGGCCGAATATAAAAAACAGACCGTTGTGGTCATAGACTATGGCGGGTCTTCACTTTCTTCGGAGCTGCCATTAGACTGTTTTTTGTGCGGTAGTCGCTAAAAATTGGTGTTATGAGGGTAATTAAGTGATTTGCTAGCATACTGGAATCAAAAAACGCCTGGAGGATTTAGAAAATATGGGTTGACAGAATGAGCTATTGAAGCAGCTGGATGAAGTGATTTTCCAGAATTAAAGCGAATTTAATAAAGCAGAACTCATTAACATTAGCATATTTTTTTATAATATTTTCTAGAAAGCATTAGAAGCACGCAAAAACAATCGATTGACCGCATCTTATAAGCAAATCGCCCAAAATCTCTAATTCTCAGCGGCACTTATGTAATTTTTTGAATATTCAAGCACATATGTTTGTATGTGTGTATCGCTGTTCGAGGGCCCCTTATCACCAGTTATGCCCCGACATTACCTATCGCTCGTGTGCTTTGATCCACAACTTCTCGCTCTCTATCTCTCTCTTTGCTTTGTTCCTATTTGGGATCGTCCTTCCTTGTCCTCTGTCCTGCGTCGTCACATCTTCAAGGTGTTGCTCTCTTATGTCCCTTTGCTTCGCTTTTAACCTGGTCGATTGGTGTCTTCCTTTAGTTCTTGTTGGCTCAGTTATGTTCATGGCGAGTTTGACAATGTCGGCTTCGTCTCCACGCATTACATGGCCGTACCATCTTAACCTGCCGAGATTGGGGTAATTTTCATATCTTACACTTCAACACATTTTTATTACTCAACTCTGAGTTTCGCTAAAAATCTTCAATAATTCAATTGCCTCTTCCGCGCATTGATTTTCTTCTTCTATTAAAATTCTATTTGGCAGCTTTGCTTTAGAGCTCTGAAGAATTTTGTAGCAAAATTCAGTGGATCGAGGACATATTCAGTGCACTTGAGCTTCAGTCGTTGCTTGCGCAACCTACTTACTTATTCTCCACCCGCCATTGACACTTTTACGGCGCGCGCCCCGCTATCTCCGCCGCCATCGCCACCCCACCAGCCTGGTCCACTCAATCTGGCTGTCCGTCACTCAGGTTAGCAGTTAGTTTAGACGTTGAGCGTATAAGTCGCGAATAGAACAACAGCAACAACTGCCACTGCAAACAGCAAGCAAACACAAAACACTAACAAAAACTAAAACAACAATAATAATAATAATAAGTAACGAAAACACAGCAAATAAGAGCTCCTGCACGGTAAGCAAGCAAGCAAGCTAGCAACAACAAAAATCACTTGTACGCGCGCGACATATTGAGAAATGTGCAACAGTTTAATGACCATATTTGGTGTATTTTTATGGCAAGTTGCATTTATCAGATGCGTCGCGGCGCGCCGCGCAATAAAACAGAACATAACAAAACAGCGGCAATAGTGCATTAAAAATATGGTATAACGTAGTGGCAGCACACTTAACTACGAGTACACACATCGGGCCGCAACTTAAGTGGCAGTCGTTAGAAAAAGTCGGCGACGCAGCAAACAAACGGTGTTCGTTGCACAGTTGCCGCAGCAGCCGCAGCAGCCGATCATCGATCGCGTCGATGAATTGTAATGTAGCAATTTTGCTGCCATTCGTCGTCTGGCCATCTTGTGCGCGGTTAGTCTATAATTTTCAGTTGTCTACACAGTCTAGACGCTAGACGCGCAAAGCCCCTAGACACAGCAGCGGTCGCGGACGATAGGCAAGCAAACAAAACTAATGGACCGCTAGCAGTAGTCGCGCGTTATTGTGGGCACTGAAGTGGCTAAAGTTGCATTGCATAATTTGTGGCAAGTGTTATGCATAGCAGCAGTACTTGGGTGGGTGACTTATTCCCTCATAATTTACAGTTATCTACAAGCTTTGCAAATATGCCTCCTTTACACTCACACGCACACTGACACTCCACGGGCAACTGCTATGCAACACTAATACTTGTGGTAATTAATTAATTGCCGCGCATGCGCACACACCCCACCGCAACAAGATATTTTTCACCTGTTTGCTGCGGACTACGCGGCAAAATGCATATTTCATACGCGTAAGCGGAGACGAATGATGGCAGCCACATGTGGCAAAGTTATGTTACAAATACGCCAACAACTATCAGCGCCATCGCCACCGCCGCCGCCGCCGCCGCCACCGCCACCACTGCCAGTGACAAATGAGGAGCGCGCTGCATGTCAATGCGTTGCCGCAGCTTAAAAAGGTATAAATTACTAATGAATGACGTACAATTTAATTGCCAGTAACAGCTACAACAACAACAACACACACACTCCAGTGCCGATACTCAAAACGGCAAGCGCATGCAACTGGCCTGCCACATGCATACTAGAACGGTCATGTCCAGCGAGCGCGTGTTTGCCCATGTTGCACGCGTTCTTGCAACTGAGAGCAAACAAGCCCTGACACCAGCTCTTCCCCCGCCGCTGACCGCTTGAGTGTGGCAAGCATATCATGTCGTACAACAAAATGCACACTACATGCCTAATGCACTTGCAACAACTGTTGATGCAGTTGCAACAGTTGTCGACTTGTGGCTGTCTGCCGCACTCGATCATCCCTGCGGCCACTGTGTTGTTATTGGTTGTTAGTGCTTTTGCACTTGTCGTCAACAGGCGCGCTCACATATTTGAAGTGCGTGCATACAAATTTGTCAGTCTCATCGGTATTAATGCGGACAGAGAGAAATTAATTGAAAAAGCTACGCTGTGCGTCTGCTTCCGTACTCAGTCATACGTACTCAGCTACTGCTACCGGCCGAGCGCTTTTATGTACCAGCCTGTACTCATCATGCATGTGGCAAGGTGGCAAGGTGGCGGTGGCAAGGTGGCGGCTGAGTGCAGACCTTAGCCAGCATACTTTTCAATGAGGTTTTAAGGCTGCCAGTTGTTGACAACTCGGCGCAAATGGCCACAACCGCATCTTACTCAACAAACGGGCAACAACTTCCACTTTGCACACATCTGTTGCGTCAATTTCGCTAGGAATGCTACAGGTAGTGCAATTAAAAGGGCCAAATTAAATCTACAGCAACTTTTATTGGCGACAACAATTTTTTCCTACTCAACTTTGTGAAAGTGGAATATTTATGTGGAAATGATTTGCCGGAAAAGGCCAGCTTGTCAATTGTCTTGCCTTAAAAGCAATGGCTCATCAGCCATTGTGATGAATATTTAATTAGGCGCACATTTTCATTTTAATAGCTAAAGGCAATCAACTGATTTGTAAAATACTTAAGGTGAGAATATGGCGATGCTTGTAAAATAGTCTAATTGTTATTGGAAAAGTGCGCTCCTTAAAGCACAAAGACTTCGATAAGAATGCGCAAAATGTGCACAGAGAACTTCCACGATAGTCACGCATGCGTAAGCTTCCTCCCCAAGGCACACACACTCTGAGAAAAATGCCGTTCTGAAAGCCAGTCTGACTGCGATTAAATTTTACTTTTTAACTATAAGAATTCACGAATAATTCAGTAACAGATATTGTGAAAATAAAATTATGAGATTAAAAATTGTTTAAAAAGGAATAAAATATTCATATTAAGAAAAATACCACCTAGGAACCACAAAAAATGTATATGTAAGCAGTGTACTCTCTACTAGCGGACACCTCTATATAGCGGACTCCTCTATGTAGGAGCGTACTCCTCTATATACCGGTCATCACCCATAAGCGGACACATTTTTCAGTCCTTGAGGGGTCCGCTTAAGAGAGCGTACACTGTATATACGTACATATATCGAAGATGTCGATAAAATCACAGAAATGATCGAAGTTGACCTGTATGATAGTTGTCGCAGCATCGTCCGGAAATCGACCATAAAACAGTTTTAAACCATTTGCACGAAAATTGTACGCAAAATGCATTACTTTTTGATGACTTATCGGTACTTAGTACTACCTTGTTTTTTTTTTAATTGAAAGTTTATGCTGTTGAAAGCTTGCCGTTCAGAAAAAATAGTTTTTTTATTAAAGTACTTTTGTTTTTGTCGGGTCAACTAGCAAGTACAGCACTTAAACACAATTAAGTCCACTGTACTGCACTCGGATTCCCTTTTAATTTTTTTTAAATCTACCCGACCTCCGAAGAAACCTGACTAGATCTTGTGGTACCAAGGAGCCAATGTGGTCGCTTCTTAACACATCAGTGCCAAAGACCTCAAGCCTGTTTCGAGCGAATGCGGCGCAAACGTACAGAAAGTGGTACGCCATCTCATGCTTCTCTTCACAAGCGGGGCAGAGAACACTATCTGAATTGCCCACCCTTCCCATGTGCTTCGCCCACAGAAAGTGGCCCGTTATCAGTCCAATCAACTGCCTGCAGTCCCTTCTGCTTAATGGCAGGAGGATTTGCGACACGCGGTCGGACATGACAGGTAACATTAAAGTATTAGTATAGTATTATTTTATTTATTTTATTTTATTTTATTTTATAAAGGTTTACATAACAATAAAATTATTATACAAACTGACAGTAGTGCAGCGCTAGCATGAAACAGACCGTCAGCCAGCTTTCAGGCATTTTAATTTGCCGATGTATACGGTTATGACAGCGTTTTGTTTACGAAAAAATTGAGATTCTGTTGGTAATATACGAAAAAATAATCAATGCGGCCTCCAAGCATAGTACTTCGTTGCCGTCTGAATAACGCCTGAAGGGAAGAGCTTAAAAACACGCGTGAAATGAGCGGGTCGAGACTCCCGTGGCGTGGCAGCCGAAGTTACTCTCACAATTTTACTTCAGATGGCCATATCTGGTAATCTAGCATCCTTGACGAATTATCCTAAAGGAAGTTAAACTAAGATCTTACTTTATTTCATAGCGAAGGTTGGATTAATATATTCCTTCATTAATTCAGCAATACAAAAAAAGCCAATAGCTGCAACTGCTCTTTATGGTGGTGGGACAGTTCCTTAGAAGACAATTTCGCCACCTCTACAATTCTTGAGGTGTTCAGCGACCTCCTCGACACAATAACTTTTTCAAAATATGTTTTTTTTATTTATTTTTATATTGTCCACCGACTACTCTCACAAACTAAACATTAGCTAAAACTTAAACTTTCTACTTAAAGCTACCTTTTTCTGAGCTGAAGTTTAGATCCTTAGCATAATTATTGCATACTCGAATGCATCTTGTGAGTGGCTCATTAAACTCATAATTAGCCGTGTGTAGCTTTTGAACGAACAAACGATTTCTTCTTAATTCGCGGCATGAGGCTTCACACTTAACTACATCAGAGATTTTATAACCGTTAATATTTGAATTTAAAAGAGATCACAGATTTGTGAACAGTTAATATTGGAATTTAAAAGATTATATACAAATAAAATTGAAAAATTTGGTATTCTCTCTACCAAACTCTGCGACCAAATTACGTGCAGTAGGACAAGTCAAATACTTGCAAAGTTATCGACTTAGTTGTCTTAAAACCGAGTAAAAATTCTCAGTATTGTAGGCGAAAATAAGTAGGTATATCCCAGTAGCCGCACTTACGCTACTTTTAGTTATAAGCTTATTGTGTTTTATAGTTAACTGTAAATACAATTGTCAATAAAAAAAAAAAATTAAAACAGAAATTGCATCAAAAGCATGAAAACCATTGACCGACAATTTTCTTCATTTCTGATTTTATTTGTAAAAAGCAGTCGAGAAAGTTCCTGCACCGATCCTGATCGAAGATCGAGCGTTTGTTTCTTTACACTGGCTAACTGCATTCACTTATTCATTATCAGCTTTCTATTGTTGTGCTGCAATAAGCAGCTTACTCATTTGCCAAATTGCTCAATTAGAGATTTTACGTTTCATAAACAAATTTTGAATGAAATTTCGTTATCGCACGTAATAAAACCAATGAAAATATTTGACGTAACCACATCGTAAATACTCTGTTTTTTTTTTTAAATAACTCCCTTAGAAATGCTTTCGTGCTGTTCCCATAATAACTTTTACTTATCAGTTTTGATATCACACTTGTTTTAAAACTACTTAGTTTGATAAGTTGTGGCGCAGAGCAAAAATTAAAAAAAAACTCTTCACGCATTCAAGTATTTTACCAACAGCTTTGCTTTCGGTTGTGGTAAAGCGATAACTCGTAAGAACGTGGGAATTTTGTAAAGGCATTGGTTGGTTGGTTGGTTAAAGTGGTGATTCTTCCAGAGTCCAACTAGCGCTTCCACACCATTTTGTTGTAACATCCTCGTTACCAACTTGTTTAACGGTTATATGCAGCATGCCTGTATCCAGTGTGTGCGGCTTAAGAACCTTATTAGGTTGTTGACGTCTAAGCCAGATAGTTGTTCGAAGCTCTCGAACAACGGTTGGCCCAGGGCTAACATTCTGTACTTCCACAGGGCAGGACATTCACAGAGGAAATGGAAGATTGTTTCCTTTTTCTCCGGCTGCTTACAACTGTGACTGTATATATTGTGAGGGATACCCATTTTGGCTGCTTGTTCTCCGATAGACCAAAAGCCAGTTATGACTGCCGTTAGACGCCGTTAGGCGTTGGAAAGGGATATTCATGTAAATTAAATTAAATGGTGAAACATGCTTTAGCAAAACTGGTATGCTTTGAATTGGGGTATTCCATATTTTTATGTGCTTTAATGTCATACGGATACTTAAGTCGCTCATTAATGCGGAGTTGTATGCTTTCGGACAATAAACTCTATAACGAGCTCCCAGCTGGCATATTTTGAAATAATCCAAATAAGCTCCAAGCAACTTGGATCAACAAATAACCGAAATACGTAAATTAAAAATTGAACAAGTCCCTAGTTTTTTTTTTAAGTAAAAACTTGCTAAGAAACTTGCCTTAAATGATATGGTTGAATGGCGATTATTTTGGGTCTATCCAGGATATGCGCAGGAATCGTTATCACAGGTTTCTCGTCATGTTAAATGATGCACGAATAGAGGCGCTTGCGCGTTTTGTCTAATAATTTCTTCAAGTATTTAGAAATGAAGAGCCCAGCAGCTTCAATGACATTGTAACAGGTGATGAAGCTTGGTTGGCTTGCAATCGATGCAAGGGAGCACAAATAATGCTAACACATCTATTAAAATCAAACAGCAGTAGTAAGTTGGAAAAGTAATTAAGGCTGCTCATTTCACTAGCCGAAGGTCTTTGTCGCTAGCGCTGCTAACCAATTACACAGGCCGACAAAATTTAACCAACATTCAGACCCAGAAACCAGACTATATATTTCCGAAGGTTTATGATGCGCTGAATCCAAATCTGGCCTCAGAATTGCTCTATCAGCTCTGGTTTTTGAGATATCCTAACCTAAAAGTGCAAAAAACCCCATTTTTGCCCATATCAATCCGAATTTTGCATGGACAGAGAAGCAGATATTAGTTTAAATTATTTCGGATACTTTTCCTTGTAGACTAGTGTTATTTGCTATGTAATTTATTATTGCACAGATTTTTATATAATTTTTAAAATTAGTTTAATTCATTTTAATTTCAAAATTTTTAAGATTAATTATATAAACTTTAATAATATAAAAAAAAATTATTCACTCGAAATTTATTAAAATGTATTAAATTTATTTCAACTTTAAATTTATTAAGATTTATTATATAAGTTTTAATAATATAAAAAAAAATATTTCACTCCAAATTTATTTAAATGTATTAAACTTATTTCAATTTTAAATTTATTAAGATTTCTTAAATTTAGAAAAAAAAAAATTTCACTCGAAATAAGGTAATAAAAATGCAATATATTTTATAAAAACAAAACAAAAGCTAAAGAAAGCTATTATTTTTCTAGAAATTTTATAGCTGCTATCTATTAAATAGTAAACTGAAATCCGCCTACAACGAGTTTTCAAAAACTTGAAGCAAAAAAAATAAATAAACTGCGCCGTTACTTCGCTGACTTATTGCGCTTTGAGGGAATGAGGAAACTCGTCGCAGTTGAAAGCATAAAAAAGAAAAGAAAAAATTTAGACCGCCTTCGAAATCGATCCCTCCAACGAACGATCCCTTCAACAAAACAATTATGCAGACAATTGAAACCCGTTGAAAAATAAGGCTACGAAATAAAAAAAGTGTTTATTTTTGGGATTCCCTCTTAGTCAACTAAGCGAGTTTTAGTTAGCACACATGTAATTTTTTACGTTCACGCATAATTTGGCTATATTTTTTTTTTTCAATTATCAACCCAACAAATTTGGTTGAAAATAACTAATTTTACAATTTTTTATTATTTACACGTACATACTCCTATATTCATATGCATGTAGAATAAAATGTATACACACATAATATATATATTTTTTTTATTAAATTTTACCTTGAAATAAATATTTTCTGACAAAAATCAGATTATTTTGGTGTGCAATTCTCTTTTTATTAGTTTACTTTCATCTAATTAAGTTTTAGTTGTGCCGAAATTAAATCACACTCAGTCTAATTTATTTTTAAATCACATCACTTTAAAGAGAAATGCTAGGAATTCGCGGCAAAATGTTTTTGTGCAAAAGTTCCCTTTAAACATTTGACTTCTGCGTTTGTGCGCGGATAAAATGTTAGGAATTACTATGAAAAAAAGGAATAAATAGTCCGTACAACGAGAATTTAAGCAAAAAAATTAATTATAGAAAATTAGTTTCAAATGCAAAATAGGGTGAAGTAAAATATGATTTAACAAACAGCCAGTCGAAGTCTACTATTTATTTATTAATCGCAGCTACAACACCAATCAAAATATTTTTCCATAAACACATATCTAGTTACTCCTCCAATTGCTCCCACTGCCTTCCTACGACGCTGCTAGTATTGCAGCGACGCAGTTGATTGGTTGGTAAATTCTTAATTTATTGTGCGTCAATTTGAGACCGCGTCCCGCGGTGTCAATGCGGTGATTGACGTCAAACTTGACAATCAACTCGGAAACAACACGCGATCGCCCGCAATTTAGCAGTACATATACATACATACATACATACATGCACGTATGTATATATAAGTACAGGCATGCATACACTGACCAACGACGCCAACGCTGATGCGATAACGGATCGCGTCGACACTTCAAGACATCAACATCGGGTCCAGCGTCACAGGCAACACACCCCAACCAACAATAAGAACAGATGTGCAGACTGCGGCGCATGGCGCGCCAGGCAGTCCGTAGGGGAGCGTCCCGAAGGCAAAGGCAATGGAAGCAGAAATAGCAGCGGGAGTGGCAGCGGTAGTGATAGCGATAACGATAACCGCGTCAGAGATCGGCTGTGGATTTCCAATGTGTTTTTATAGCGTTCACAACAACAAGCACGTGCGCGATGAAAATTCGGTAAGCAAATGAGTAGTCAATACACGAATTAGTATATTGATTTTTGTTATTGCCGCTATCGGACGTAACGAAAATGAAACGTTATGAGTGAGAGGCCTGTATGTGCGCGTTGTAGGCGGCCCAAAGGCGAATGTTAATTTCTTATACAGTACATAAGTAACTATGTAGATGGGTATGTACAACAACATAGTTATTTATACAGATATGTAACGGTGCGAAATAAATTGAAATAAATTGCTGATAATTCTTTCAATGATGATTATTGATTTATTGCCCTTTACTGTCTGCGAACCGCCAGCAAATGTCTCACTGACCAACTAGCAGCGCCATTATCATCGTTCGGTAGCGCTTCCAACAAAAATTTAACACCAACGCAACACCAAACAAAAACAGCAAGCAAAACGAATACCACCGAGCAATGACGAACTGGCGGCAGAGAACTCACACATTTTAGCTGCTGCTTTTTGTTAACCGTTACTGTTTGATGTTATTGCAATTGTTTTCGTGTTAGCGAGACGAGCGGAAAGCAACTCTTGTTGTTGCTACCAATATTTGTAGTCTATTGGTTGTGATGTCTATTCAGTTGTTGTTGATTGCTTCCCATGAAGCTTTTGTTTCCTTCTTAAATATTTAGTGCCATCAACTGGCAGCGCACATGTTTGCTCAAAACAAAAACAAACAAAAAACTGAAAACAAAAAAACAATGAAAACCACAAAACAAAAAAAAATGTAGAACTTTTTATCAAGTAGCTTATCAGCTAAATAATAGGATAAGCATTTCACAGTAACTAATAGTAAACACGGGGAAAAAAGTTAAGTGGCGTGCGTTGAAAAATATAGTCCACACTATTGATGCTTTTAATTTGCCACACCTCCTATTTATTTTATATATAAATAAATATATACATACACACACAGTGGAGTATTCACTTAAGGGCCTCGAGCGAACCAACTTCAAGCGTTAGTTTCCTCGCGTGGTAGGCAAACCCCAAAATCATTTTTATTCAGGATTTAAATTAAAACATTTTTTGTCAATAACCGAATTGTTTTACTTGAAATATTATTAATAAATTGATTTCAAATACATTATGGCCTTCAAAAACCCATATTAAAATTTGGCGCGTAATTTTTGCATAGCATCTATGGTTTTCGAATATTCACGAAAATCAAATGTATTCAACTCAAGTGTGTTCTTTTGATTCTGTCCTAGGGTAGTGTTATGAAAGCTCGCTATAAGGGCAGTTAGAGCGTTAAAATTCTCTATCATAGTTTGAAAATAAAATTCAAATTTAAATTCTAATAAAATTTCACGATCTTTTGAAATATTCTAATTAATTTGGTATAACTTACAAAATAGTAACTGTGACTAGAATTCCAAGTACAGGTTGAACTGGATACCTTAAGATGTATTCACCAATGCATTCCCCACTGATGTGCTCGGGGTAGCGCCGGGGTGTTGGCCTAGCCGTGAAAACAAAATACACAAGAAATGGAGACTTCGCGGGATCTTCTGACTAGGAACGACTCTAAATTGTAATGTTATATTTTTTTTTCTTTTGTATTAAATTTATTGTCCAGGAAGTAAAAACAAAATAAAATAAAAAAATGTAAATAAAACAAATTTAGTTTATTTCATATGAAAAAATTTTCGAAAAAAAAAAAAAATAAAAAAAAATAAAAAAAAAAATGTGTTTTATTAAAAATATTTTATTTCTATATAATTTAATATAATTTTTGAATTTTGAAGAACTGTACAGCTTACGCAAAAACTTTAACTTTCAGTAAAAAAACGGCAATTTTTTTTAACCCTTGAAAGATAACGCTTTGCAACAATATACCCGTACGTAAAAGATATGCTTCAAAAGCACATGGTTTTCTAACGCCTCTATTTTATGCTAATATTAAATATTTTTATAAAAAATTTAGTAATTTTATGGCTTTGGAATAGTTTTGAAAACAAAATAGAATCTTATTATAAATTTGTGTATTTTTTAAACATTAACCACTATAACTCTTATGAAAAATCAACC